>MU106082.1:258484-287750 GCA_012274485.2 Sinapis alba | reverse complement strand
GTTGAGGTCTGTTCCGAGTCAGGAAATGCCGAGCAGTGATATAGAATCCGATACAGAAATTTGTCTCTGAATGTGAATTATGTCAATGCCATAAGCACTCAACACTCTGTCCTGCTAGGTTATTACAGCCCTTACCAATACCAGATCGTGTGTGGGATGATATATCAATGGACTTTGTGAAGGGATTACCAAAATCAGGAGGAAAGAAAGTGATCTTAGTGGTGGTTGATCGTTTGAGAAAATATGCTCACTTTATTGTGCTTAAACATCCTTTTACAGCGGTTGAAGTGGCGTCTGTTTTCAAAAAAGTAGTGAAGTTACATGTATTTCCAAGATCCATTGTTTCCGGTCGCGATCGTAAATTTTTGAGTGCCTTTTGGCGTGAGTGCTTTCGTTTAGCAGGGACTAAGTTGAAGTATAGTACTGCTTACCATCCACAATCTGATGGTCAGACGAAAGTGCTTAACCGTTGCCTTGAGACATATTTGAGGTGCTTCACTTTTGTGCATCCGATAAAGTGGCTTGATCTCTTGTCATGGGCCGAGTTTTCTTACAATACGAGCTATCACACAGCTTTAAATGTACGCCTTTCAAAATCATGTATGGTATGGATCCTCCCCAGTTGTTGGGTTATGAAAGGGGATCAACCGGAAACTTTGAGTTGGAGCAGTCGCTGTTGCTCAGAGATGATGTGTTGAAAGATATTAAGAGTCATCTTGTGGAGACTAAACAATTGATGAAGAACACCGTGGCTAAGCACAGAAGAGATTTACAGTTTGGATTTGGTGTTCTTGAAGTTGCGACCCTATAGACAGACTTTTGTGCTTTTAAACGATTGTGAAAGAAGTTGGCAGCAAGATATTATGATCCATTTAGGGTTCTAGAGAGAATTGGTGTTACTGCTTAACGTTTATAGCTTCCTCCAGATTCAAAAATTCACTCAGTATTTCATGTGTCTCAATTAAAACCGGTATTGGGGAAGGATCATGTGGTTACTCCTTTACTGAGGGAATTTTCAGTTGAGGATGAATTGGTCGTTGAGCCACAAGCTTTTTTAGATACGAGATATGATTCTTCGGGTCATTTGGAAGTTCTGATGCAATGGTGTGGCCTACCGGTACATGAGACGTCATGAATCCGTATGGTGGATGCTCTTGCACAGTTTCCGCTGTCTAAGCTTGAGGACAAGCTGGGTCTTTGTACGGGGGATATTGATAGGCCGTTAAGAGCTTATTATAGAAGGAAGAATGATAAGAAGAGAGAGAGGATGGTTTGAGAAGTGAAGAATTGAAATAAAGATGACATGGATGGAGGACTTCAAAAAGTAGTATAAATACTCTTATACTGTTTACAATTCTGTTATGCTTGTTGTAACAAACTCTGTTGACACTATGAGTCAACTTGATCGTCATGTGATCAATATGTGTTAGTTGTAGTTGAGTATTCCTTCACTAAACTGAGTATTTCCAGAAAAAGGGTTTACATTAGTTATAGTTAGACACACTGCCTAGTCTAAAAAGTCATTATAACATGCGATAATTTATGTGAAATTTTCGTATCCTATGCTAAAGACTTAGAACTTATGAGGCTCCACTTATATTGAGTGAATAAAATAATCATTGTTTAACTGACCTTAAATGCATTTGATGCTGATTTCAATAACAATTTCGGCATGAAGACTAAACATGTTAACCATGCCCATGAAAAAAGCGTCCTGATTGCAAACAAAACAATCACCACATGAGAAGTCGGAACGAATAGTTTATGCAACCTAAAAAAACATAGGTGACTGATTACCATTCTAAATCATGCCACACGGTAAAAAATGTAAATACAACCCACAGATTCATAAGCTTTCTTCGTGAACCACCAAGAGGAATATACATATACCTCATTTCATATTACAATATGCAAAAACAGAAGTCACAAGCTAATATCACTTAGCAAGCACTACAACATGGAATCTAGACTCATGAAAGATATATTCTCCTGCGGACCTGTCTCCGCCACGAGCGATCCTAATCGTTATCGGCAGCGCTGCTAACTTATGGTGGCTGGTGGCTTGGATCCAGGGGTCGGGTCGTTTGAGGGCTGCTGGCTCGGGATCTCTGCAGGGCTTCGCTCTCTTTCTCTCTAATGAGAAAAGAGCAATAGACACCTCCTTTTATAGGAGAAAAAAGGGAAACCCTAGGGTTTCTCCCTTTTGGGTCTTTTACAAGTGGGCTTTTTCACTTTTAATTAAAAGAACTATATGGGTCGGGTTTGGGGATGTTACATGATAGGCCAGAAGGAAGACATTGTATGTGGCGCAATAATATAGGTACTGGAGGGTATTACTGTAGAAGAATAAAGAATAAGGTGAGGTGGATGAGAAGGGGAACAAGTGCACATGCCTTGTCGTGCACATGGAAGGTGTGAGTACGTAAGGAGGAGCTTAGAATAAATATTGAGGGTATTAGGTTGTTATGCTTTACCATTTGGTTGATCATCATGTTCATGTGAGAGAGGGTACCCGTGTGAGAGGATCTTTTGTAATCTTGGTGACCATCAATAAATGTATTTCTTTTGTCGTTGTTCTTTATATTTTGAGAGATTTCTCGTAACAAACTTGGTATCAGAGAAACATTGATTCTGAGACCATGCCGCCGAAGAAAGTTGACATGGAGCAAGCCATTGAGACTCTACAAAGGGATCTGGGAAAGCTCACCGGGGTGGTGACTGAACAGAAGCTTGAATAGAGACAAGGAGGAGAACGAGTGAACAAGTTGGAAAGCGTTGTAACAGCAATGTTAGAGCGTCTTGATCAACAGTTCAAAGACGAAGATGAAGCTAAGAAGAAGCAACTCAAGATCAACAAAGGGAAGGGTCATGAGATTGCTATGGCTTCCTCTGGGATTGTGAAGATCGGAGAGTGTGTATCTTCTGGGAAGAACAATGAGTCGATCACGACACCCACTCCAACAAAGGAGCGTTTTGAGGGATTATATCATAGTGAGTAGGTGGGGCCGGTGATGACTCAGATGACAGGATCACAGATGACCAGAGCGCCACCATTAACGCGAAAGCTTGAGTTACCAGTGTTCGACGAAGACAATGGTGACAGCTGGATCATGAGGGTGGAGCAGTATTTCGAGGGAGAAGATTACACTGAGGAGGAGAAACTCAGATCCCTGCGAATGTGTTTTGATGGAGAAGCCTTGTTGTGGTACCGTTGGAAGAGAACCAGGAGTGCGTTCCAAGACTGGAACAACCTGAATCACCGGGTTTTGGAGAAGTATTCGGTTATGAAGGACACCACCACCGGAGAGAGGCTATTGAAGATAACCTAGGAGGGAACAGTCAGAGTGTATATCCAAGAGTTTATCTCATTAGCCACAAATACGACGGGGATTTCTGATCATGTTCTAGATATATCTTTTATGAATGGCTTGAAGCCGAATACCAGGGCATGGGTAAGGATGTTTGAGCCAAAAACGCTTCAGAAAATGATGGATACGGAAAAATTGGTGGAGGAATGGTCGACGGAAGAGTCGCCGACGGAAGAGTTGCCGACGAGAGGATCATCGGGATCGGGGGGTTTATCGCTGAGGCCCAATTACCAGAAAGGAGAAAACCCTACCACATTAATGGGTCGACAACAACAAATAAATCCCAATACTCCAAAGCCTAGCTTTAACTCAGGCTATCAGACGACAGCGTCTAGGTCACAAGGTAAGTTGCGTCAAATTGCACACAATCGCCTGACCTAGAAGAGATGGAGGACGCGGAGGTGTCTATGAAATCGGTGGTGGGGATTACATCACCACGAACTATGAAGCTCTGTGGAAGTATGTGAGGTGAATACGGGGCTAGGGATTGATCCGAAAGCCACGACGAGTTACAGAGGGCTACTGGCAGGAGGAGTGCAAGTCAAAGGCATTGGGGTGATAAAAGGAGAAAGGTTGCAGCTTCAGGGGTATACGATTGATACGACTTACTTACCCTTGGAGCTGGGGTTGGCTGACATCATTTGGGGAATTCAGTGGCTCGACACGTTGGGGGAGACGCAATTCAATTAGAAGCTGCAATGGATGAAACTTGTGGATGGAGGAGAAGTGGTGACATTGCAAGAGGACCCAAGCTTACACTGCTACAGTGTCTCTAAGACCTATTTGGAAAGCAATAGAGCAAGATGGAGAAGGAATGATGGTAGAATTTTGTGGGTTACACAAGGAAGAATAGATGGGAGAAGAAGAGGAAACGAAAGTGTGGAAGGGAGTACTAGAGAAGTATGCAGGGGTGTTTGAAGAACCGACAGGGTTGCCTCCCTCCAGGTGGAAAGAACACATAATCAACCATAAAAAGGAGCCAATCATGTTAGTGGGAGTCCGTTTCGCTATCCTCAAGCTCAGAAGGCCGAGAAAGAGAAACAAATAGCGTCTATGTTGGCTTCATGCATAATCCAAGAGAGAAACAGTCATTTCTCATATCCAGTGATGTTGGTGAAGAAAAAAGATGGCAGTTGGAGATTATGCATTGACTACATGACGTTGAATCAGGTGACAATAGCGGATAGGTACCGAATACAAATGATTGATCTGCTGCTGGATGAGTTGTACAGAGCTAGAGTGTTTTCTAAGGTGGACTTGCGTTCGGGTTACCACCAGATCTTAATGCGAGTTGAAGACATTCCGAAAACAGTTTTTTTCACCCACGATGGACACTATGAATTCCTTGTCATGCCATTTTGACTCTCGAACGCACCGGAAATGTTCCAGTCATTAATGAATGACATGTTCCGGCCGTATCTACGTAAGTGTGTCCTAGTCTTTTTTATGATATATTGGTGTATAGTCAGATGGAGGCGGAGCACCATAACCACTTAGACATGGTCTTGAAGTTGTTGCAGCAACACCGGATCTATCCTAACCGAAAGAAGTGTCACATTGGCAGTAAAAGGGTAGAGTACTTGGGGCACATAATTTCATCTGAAGGAGTATCAGCGGATAAGGAAAAGATTAGAGCAATGGAGGAGTGGTATGAGCCTACAATGTGAAGGAATTGAGAGATTTCTTAGGTCTCACTGGGTATTACTATTAATTCGTCAAAGATTACGGAAGCATTACTCGCCCTTTAACCAATTTGCTGCAAAAGGATCAGTTTCAGTGGGGAAAGGATTCTAAAGAAGCATTTGAGAGACTTAAAAGAGCAATGACTATGGTTCCAGTAGTATCGATGCCTGACTTCAACGCTTTGTTTGTAGTCGAGTTACATGCATCCGGGAGTGGGTTGGGGGAAGTACTTATGCAGAACCAAAAGCCTATAGCCTATTTCAGCCAAGCATTATCGGAGAGGCAGAAGATGAATTCGGTGTCCAAGCGGAAGCTGATGGCAATAGTATTTGATGTCCAAAAGTGGCGTCATTACCTCATTGGGCGTAAGTTTGTAGTAATAACTGATCAAAAGACCCTCAGATTTCTATTGGAACAGAGGGAGGTGAACTTGGATTATCAAAGGTGGCTTACCAATTTACTTTTGTTCGATTTTGAGATCAAATACAAACTTGGTTTGGAGAACAGAGCTGAAGACGCCCTATCAAGAAAGGTTATAACCGCATAGCTGTTTGCAGTATTAGTTCAGTGGCAATCCAGTTGGAGGAAGTTTGTGGTGAGGCGGAGAAGGATCTTGAGTTACTGAAGATCATTCAAGAGCTCCAAACTGACCCTGAAAGCCACCTAGGTTACGACAACATAGACTCTTGAGGAAGGGGAAGCTGGTGGTACTGCATCAATCACTGTTGATTGGAGTTATAATGAAGGAGTTCCATGACAATAAGATGGTAGGACACGGTGGTGTACTCAAAACTCAGAGAAGGATTGCTTATGTGTTTTATTGGGCAGGAATGATGACAAATATCAGACGTTATGTAGCTTCCTGGAAAGTTTTCCAGCGACACAAATACTCAACGCTATCTGAGGGATACATTTCTAATGTGTTTTATTGGGAAGACATTTCTCTCGATTTTGTAGAAGGGCTGGCAAAGTCTGAGGGATACAACAAAGTTCTGGTAGTGATAAACATGCTCACAAAGTATGCTAACTTTCTCGGTCTAAAGCATCCCTACAATGCTTCTGATGTGGCAATGATATTTGGTCAAGAGATTGTTAGGCTATATGGCTTTCCAAGAAAGATCCTATCAGACCATAATAAGGTATTCACAAGTGCTTTTTGGAAGGAACTGTTTTGACTCTTTTGAATAAGTCTCAACCTAAGTATTGCTTATCACCCTCAATCAGATGGCCATACTGAGGTCACCAACATAGGGATGGAGACTTATTTGAGGTGTTATGCAAGTGACAACCCAAGGACGTGGGGTAAATTTCTTCCTTGGGCTGAGCTGAGCTACAATACTTTGTTCCATTTCGCTGTTCAGATGAGTCCATTTAAGGCTGTGTATGAGAGAGACCTGACCATGCTACTGAAGTATGAGTCAGGCTCAACGAGTAATGCCGAGTTGGAAGAGAGATTGGTGGAAAGGGACATGATATTGGAATTTATCAAATAACACTTGCAAAAAGCGCATCAGTGCATGAAGCACAAAGCTTATAAGCACCAACGAGAAGTAGAGTTCGAGGTGGGGGATCTTGTCTATCTCAAACTCAGGCCGTATAGGCAGCAGACGGTAGCAAGACGTGTGAATGAGAAGCTGGCAGTGAGGTTCTATGGACCGTTTGTGAGTTGGAAATTAGCGTATAAGCTTAAGCTGCCTGAAAACTCCACGATTAATCCTACATTCCATGTGTCACAGCTCAAGAAAGTCATTGGCGAGTCTACTGCTGTGCCGCAGTTTCCACCACAGTTGACATGGATGGAGTGTTGGAAGTGGAACCAGAAGCGGTGTTGAAAACTCGAGTTAATGCTGTTACAATACAGGAAGAGTTGTTGGTGAAATGGAAGGACGTATCAGAACTTGACTGTACGTGGGAATGGAACTCGACAATGAAGGAGCAGTATCCTGGTTTCAACCTTGAGGTCAAGGTCAGTTTCGAAGGGGAGGGAAATGATACCTTTGAAGCTAACAGGCCTCCAATCCTTTACCAGTACAGCCGTCGTAAGTCTCAGAAGTGATAGGACAGAAGGAAGACATTGTATGTGTCCCCATAGTGTTGGTACTGGAGGGCGTTAGTCTAGAAGAATAAAGAATAAGGTGACGAGGATGAGAAGGGGAACAAGTGCACATGCCTTGTCGTGCACATGTAGGGTGTGAGTACATAAGGAGGAGCTTAGTATAAATATTGAGGGTATTAGGTTGTTATGCTTTATCAATTGGTTGATCATCATGCTCATGTGAGAGAGGGTACTCATGTGAGAGGATCTTGTAATCTTGGTGACAATCAATAAACGTAGTTCTTTTGTCATTGTTCTTTAGATTTGAGTGATTTCTCATAACAGAACTGTATCATAAGTTCTATCAGCAAGAAGCTGAATAACCAACACAAACCATACCATGCAACATCTTTCATTGAATGAGTATTCTGTGGCACATCTATCTGTGAAAACACCGACTTGTAGTGAGAGCTCATGAAGACGTACAAAGTATCAAAATGTGCTTAAAGACAAGCACAAACATGCAAGGACTGCAAAAATAAAGGCATAACAGAACCACATACCTGAAAAGTAAATGCATTGAAGCTTATAATTGGACTTGCGATGTACAAGGGTGCATAGACCAAATAACAAAGGTATAGAACAAAACTGCAGCTGCTGGCACTTGCTAGACCTTTCTCCTAACAAATTATACCTTTATAGAGATTAATCATATGATAGCAAAAGAATATTAATGATAGAAACGAAAGAATGGTGCTATCCAAGTAGTCAGTCAGCCTGTCGAACTACGTAGGCATAGCAAGTTTTCCCAAACATACATATAGAACAGCGTGTTACATGTTTCTGCAGTAAAATAGCACAACAAAAGATGATTATTCCATAAGCTTCCAATGGTTGATCAGTGATACACAATAGACACCAATGTAATTAGTAAATAAAGTAATATTAACAAATATTGTCTATAAGCCTGGAGAATAAATAGACACGATTATTTAGATGATACATTATTTCTCGCACTCAACACTTAATTATCATGAACATCTAGAAACTATGTCTTCCTAACCAAAAATCTATGTTCCGAAAGATACTTTTCCTAAAGATGGCACAATATACCGCATTAGGAAAGGCAAAACCCACCTCCTGGTCAAAATGAGAATCAAGTTGAACAGTGATAATCATATCCAAAACTTATTATGCGGAGAACGACTGCAAAAAAATTATATTTCTCAAGATACAAGAGTGAAATAGTATTTTTCAAGATACCAATGTATCACTTGAAATAGAGAATTTTGCAGACAAAGGTAGCAGGATAAAACAAATATCGAAGTTAAATCTTATATGCCATCTGCATGTGCTTCGAAAGTTGTCCAGGAATCCACATTGGCACCTACGATGAAGAGAGTTATAATCATAGAGTTAGGCTTTACACAGGACCGGCTTAGGAGGTAGGACAGAGGGTCATGGGCCTCAGGTCCCAATGTTTTTTGGATAAATAGCATTGGAAAGGGGCCCATTTATTTGAAAAAATTAGGGATAGAGCCCATTGATTCATTGAGCCGGTCCTAACTTTACAACAATCATCAGGCAACAGTAACTCCAATTATAACTCACCCGAAAATGGAGAAGGCTAATCCCTCATAAATACGATTTCACAAGAGGAAAAATATGTTGAAATTCCAAAGGACTAAAGGAAAGTAACTCGTCCATGCAAAAACCTTAATTTGTGTAAATATAGTAAACTATGAAACAGGTGTAACGTCCCAAGATTCTACCCTTCATTCCATATACTCTTACCATCCAAACTACCAATATACCAAGATTAATGTCAATAGAGTAAAATCTAGAAACTGTTGAAGAGTTTGAAAGGAAACATACCTTAACAAAAAAGAAATTAGTAGTTGCATTCGAAAGACTGTAAATGACGCTGGACGAGAAGACATAATCTAGAGAACTTAGATATACAATGTGATACTAAGAAGCAATAAAAGAGAGACATGGAATCAGTAATACCAAGCTCCATGTAACTAAGTCAAGTACACAAGTGACAAGAAAAGCCACAAGATGGCCATTCCTTTGGCCTTTAACTTGAAGAAAGACCTAAATCCATTTCCAATCACAGTTAGAACCACGAAGACAAAGCTGAGAACTGGCAAGTTTCCACGAAAATTTCTCCATTGAGCGTCGGAGACATCCTAAAACCAAAAGAGAAATTTAATCTTCAACGTAACAAACCATTTAGGAAGAGTTTGTCGGTGGACTCACTGTGTTCTTTTTCGAATTCACAACGTTGCCTTTCTAGGAAAGGAAATGTTTTCTTGGGCATGTTACAGAGCTATTGCTTCAGCTTCTTCACCTGTTAAGAGAAGACACTGCCATGGAATTTCTTTGGAGGGTGTTGCTAAAGCCTTATACGGGTCTGAACTCTTTTTAGGCTCATTTAAACAAAACAAAATTATTACTTCTTTCATTCTTTTTAATATCTTCAAATATCATAAATTATTTGTTTAATTTGAAAACTATGAGGAAAGTTCTCTCGTTTAAGTGGTTTGAACGAGAATTCATTATATTTTATATTATGAAGTCTGAATTTTAAGTTCTGTAAAAATGAATTATATAGATTAAAAGAACAAATTACAAAAATCTTCTATATAGTTCAAGTAGAATTATCCCGCATGGATCTCATAAGACGGTTCAAAGTGATATAGTCAGTCGTAAATCTTCATAAGACTTCATAATGACTTTAAGATTCAACAGTTTTTTTTAAAAAAATTAGCACTCTACATCATCTTCTCTTTCTGTCACCCCATTATTCAATATATATTTAACTTTTACTCAATACAATAGTTTTGTTTAACAAATTTAATGCCATATTTACTAATTAATAATATTTTTTTCTATATCCAAATTAAATAAACCTAGTTTCTATTGATAGTGCATGTAAAATAATAAATCATAGTATAAAAAATAAAAACAAATTATCTAATTTATAATGAGATTGTTGATTTTAAGTAATTAGGAGAATATGAATATATCAAAAAATCTCTAAAATGACATGTTGCGTCGGTGGTTCCTATTTTTTCTTATTCAACATGTTAGATCTTTTCAACACCAGTTAATCTATATCAGTAAATTTAATTTTTTAACAGTTTCATTGTACTGATTCAACTGTTAAATATTTTATTAAACATCTCTATTATAAATTAATAGTCTAAGACATGTGTAACTTTTTTATTGTAAAGTTGTATACGTAATATTTTTTGTAATAGAAAAATAATCCACCATCATATTTTTTTTTGAAAATATGAATAAATAATTATTGGATAAAACCGTATAAGGTTATGAAAACAATAATGAGGAAAGAAAAGTGAAGTACAATATAAAAAGAGTATATTATCTTTATTATTGATGGTTTCATGGTCTCCTAAGAGAATCAATATAAAAGAACAAATATAATTTAGTAATGGAATGTATTATCGGTCCTAGTTTCCAACATTTTTCTTTTTTAATATCTCAAAGCTTCTATTTATTCTACTTGATTTGATATGTATATACATTTTTTGTGGGATTCATCCACATTATTTTTTTTGAACAAGTCTTTAGTCCACATTGGAGTCGACACATAACATGTCTATGTAGGTGTTTGACCATGTCATTCCCTTCATGTGAACATGATCTCACCGCTCGAATTCTTCACATACAGTTCCACATCAGCAGTGCTCTTGATTTGTTTCTAGATATCTAGTTTATTCTTTAACCACCCACAAACAAAATTCAATTGATAAATTGGTGTAGTGAAGGTGTTGATCTGTGTTAAATTTAGACTATAAACAATAGTGTATCTTATTGTACTTTTATTTTTGTAATAGTTTTGTTGAATAAAATTCAGCACTCTATCCAACCATTTATCTTATATTTTTTTATTTGCATTTGTTAAGAAAAATAATTAAAATACTTTCAATATACAAATTAAAAAGTAAAGAAAAAAGGAAATGAATAATAAATATGAAAATTATTTGGATAAAAACACTCAGATACATTTTAAAATAATGGCAATATCAAAGTAAAAAGATTTTTCTTAAAAAAAATACATCCAATTTAAATGAGCCAAGTCTCTTTTATAGAGAATTAAAAATAAAAATTTAATATAAATATTTATCTAAACATATTAATTTTATACAAGATAATTAATCTGAAACAATTGAGAAGGAATAAAAACTAACAATTGTGTCAACTAATAATTGCATTTTTCTTTTTAAAGAGAAAGGAAAGTTTTCACTTTTACCTTCCCTTTATTATCATAATTCATGTTTACCTTCATTCAAAAAAGATTTTCACAAATACCTTCTTTATTAAAGAGGAAAAAAATTGAATACCTTGCTTTATAGATATATAAGTAATTATTTAAATAAATAAACAATTTTTTTATAATTTTTGAATTATACGTTTTTAAATTCAAATCTTTTATAATTTTGTTAAAACATTTTTCAAATTCCAAAATTATTTTAAAATTTTGGAATACTAAATATTTTGATATATATTGTTTGGGTAATTTCAGTTATACCACATGTTTGATACCACTTTTCAAATTTACCATTAATGAATAACTATTTTCATAAATACCATAAATTTATGGTTAAAAAGCACTAAGTTAATTTTTCTAAATATTTATAAAATATTTATAAAACATTTATAAACTCAACCCCACCTCCTTAATACTAAACCCTAAACAATAATCAGTAAAGTATAAAGCTAAATATTAGTATATTTTTTATTGAGGATATTTTTAAAAAGTAGTACTTAGCTTGTGTAATTTTAGCAATTTTCTATATTTTTATTAGTTTTAATAAATTTTAGGTTGAATTTTACAATATTTTTCAATAAATTATTATTTATATTTTAAATGCTTTAAATAAAATAGGTATTAATAATATTTTTAATATTTAATTATTTAATAGTTTTAATAATAAATAACTATAATTGGTATTCAATTTTATTAAATAAAACCGTTATATATATATATATATATATATAAAAATAGAGTGACTGTTGCATTAATATGTTGAAAAAAGAGAAGATAATATGGAGTGTTAAATTAAAAGATTGGGTTTTAAATTTGTAAGCCATTGAACATAGTCTAAGACTATCTACAATGATTAAGTTATTCAATATCCTTATCTTCTCTTTTTAGCACTTCGCATCATTTTTATCTATTCCACCTAATTATTCAACATCCATTTCATTTTTAACATATATATAACTATTGTTTAATAAAATTGGAGTGACACTCTATTTTCTCCCGAAAACTATCATATATCACCAAATTCACACAAATTTTAAACATAGGCCAGTTCCCTCCATTAAACAAAAGTTTGAATCTAATTTCTCCATATAATAAATGTTCGAATCCAGTTTTCCCACATATTAGAAGTTCAAATTCAGTTTCTACACAAACGTGGATTAACCATGGTGTACTATTTACCAATTAAACCAATTAAACCCAAACGATCCACCTAAAAGCGGTTTTAACTCATTATTACCTGATTTAGACCTAATACTAATGGTTTACCCGAAACAAAAATCCCCAATTATGACTGCTTTTGATCTAGTATTAGGTTAAGTGTTGTTAGTATTAGGGGTTCTCGGCCATATAGCCCGGACTACTTGTACCTTAGGTATAAGTGTTGGTGAGATTTGGATAGGACTCTAGTCCCTTAGGTATTTCGTAGGGGTAGTGTGTTGAGTGTGTGATGTCATATAGCATGTGCGAAACCCGCCATGCTAGACATGTTTAGGGGTGATTAATGTTTCCTCGACCTTGTACCCAAAGGGTTCAAAGAAACCCCTTATTCGCTGGATCGGGAAGATTCAGAGGAACAAGGTGATGGCTTATGGCTGAGTATTATACAATGTTATAACGGTCAACAGTGACCAGAATGACTGTGGACTGTCGTGCGGTGACCTGAATGACTGTGGGCCGCGGTCGGGTGAAAGTTCTTTCTCCTAGTCCTTGTGATAGGGGGATAGGATATTGCCGATGTTGAGGAGGAACACGAAGTCACTAGGGCCTGAGTTAGATAGTCGTGTTGTGTCGAGTTAGATTTATTGTGTCGTGTTTAGTAGAGGGTTGAGGAACCCTGGTATTAGCACCAATATACGGTGTTAAGACTTAGATTGAGTAATTGTTAGACTTAGGGATCCGTTTGAGTATATGGCCGTATGGCCAAGGTTGTTATTGTTTGACAAAGGTTGAGCATACTTTAGTTGGTATGGTTTAGGGATTAGTCTTAAGCTTTATTTATGCATTTAGGCTAAATTGATTGTTATTTTGGGTTGTCTTGTCTAGCTACTAGATTTTGGGTAGAGGTTGCCAGCTTAATGAGTGACCTTAAGTTGCTCACCCAACTTTCGTTGACCTTTTTGCCGGTATTAGGTGGTAGAAGGTTGGACACGTAGGACACCTGAGTAATTTTGCAGTGCATTTGGGCACGGTTTGATTCTTAAAACGTTTTATGATTCTGTTGCGTTTTATTTGGGTTTGGGATCCCTTAAAAGACTTATAATTGAATTTAGAAATTAAAGGGTCCAAGATGATATTGGTTTTGTCTGAACCAACACAAAGTTATGTCTTGGTACGGGTTGAAAAGCTTTAGGCGCGATCTAACGAAACCGTTAACTCCGGGTACGTATTGCAAAGCTTTAATCCTTGATTTAGCGGGACGTGTTAGTGGATGAACTGGTATAAGTTGTGGATTAAGTTCTTGACTCTGACCGGATTCTCCCTAGCCCGTCATGTAGCGCTTTTGAACCATGTGTTGGGTTGGACGATCAGTCATGTTCTTGTTTGATTGTTGGCTAGCCGGTTGGCTCATTTCATCTCTAACCCTCGGTGTTGGTTGGTCGATCGTTCATGTTCTTGTTTGATTGTTGGCCGGTTGGTAGACCATATGTCTAGACGGTTCAAGGTTGTTACAGAGGTGGTATTAGAGCATGGTTACATTATGCTCATTGGTTCTCAATTTTTCAAATGTTTTTGATATTTTTTGAGTAACAAAAGAGTCGCCAATGCACTCCCTAGGAATCCGGTCATGTCCAATCATCGGGAGGGACAAGATAGAATATAGTATTAGAATTTTTCCTAACACCTATATATCTTGTAACTTGATTTGGCAGGTTGTTGTACTGGTGAGTAGGAAGAAGACTCGAGCGATGGAGGATTTCAACATCTTTCCGGGACCGACCCTATCAGATCTTCTTGATTCACATGATTTTGATCAGGTTATGCATGATATACTTCTGAAACCTATTATCATTTCTGACGATCACACAGAGTCAGACGCTGTGGTGGTTCCGACACCGATTATTATCATTTATGGCGAGGACACAAAGTCAGATGCTATTGTTTCGGAGATGCCTATAGTAGCACAACTTAGTCCTATCAAGATATGGTCTACTGGCACAAACGGAGAGACACCTAGTTATGATCCCGCTGAGGATCATGGTTCGTCACCACCGACCCCAAAGGTGGTGATGCCACCCAGATCCCCACCTTTAGAGACGTTTGAGCTACCAATCTAACCTATGTCACTGAGATTACCCGACTCAACTTACATCCTGATGATTGACGTGGAGCATGAGTTAGAGACGGGATGGTTGACTCTCTTTTATCAGCCTATAGAGTCTATTGGAGATAGTGAGGACAATCCACAATTGTGTAACCCAGAATTGATGATTATCGAGGAGCCATTTCCTCAGACAATGGAGACTCCATATCCGCAGATGATATACGAGACTGGAGAGCCTTCCAGATTTCCAGCGACGGAGGCAGCCACAATGGAGTTACCATTCCCACAGACCATATACGAGACCGGAGAGCCATCTAGCTTTCCAGCAATGGGAGAAGCTTACACTCCTGGGGGACCGACTTCTTTTGGTGATCCTTACGCTCCCCAGTCCTTTCACTATGGAGTTGGGCTACTGCCTGAACGGCTGCTAGTTACTATATGTATGGTGTCCTTAGACGCTAAGGGCCGGGTAAGTAGGATACTAACTTTTTGATGTGATATCGATGTATAGACTTTTGTGGTGTTTTGTGACAGCCTCTGTCTCTGTTGTTGTATGATAAACCATCAGAAAAGATCAAAGATATTTTTCTATCAAGTATATGTATATTTGATGGGAGGATGTGTTTTGTAGTGAAAATGGTTGTCATTTGCGTAATCTATTAAGTAATTACGTGACAATGTTATTCAAGTATGCATTTTCTTTTTTAATTGTTGCATATTTGAGTTATATGGTTCGTAAGATGAAAAATAGAGATCGTTAGGACATACGGTTCAGCAGAACATGCATTTACAATGGTTGAAATATCACATGAATTGTTAGTAGTATTAGAACATTAAATTTAGACCATCTTTTTAAAGACTAGATAGTGGAATCTAGAATGCTTGGATATGATTGCTAGGTTGCCTGGATAGAATTGCTAAATTAAATGGTTAGTGCTTTATTGGGTTAGTTGATGACTAACTTGCATGTGAAGTGTTCTATTAAGTTGCAGCTAGTAAATGTGTTTGTTGATCAAAACTTTAAGGATCGAAATCTTAAAGGGAAGAGAGTTCAAGGCCAAAAACAAAACCCAAAGAGAAAAAGGAAAGAGAGATTCATAGTAACTGGACCGTGGTATGGACTGGAAAATGTGAAGGAACAAAACTTCATTTGGAAGGACTTCATAAATATTTGGGGAAAAGAAAGTTTGAGAAAAGGTTTGAGTAATCATGAGAAATGATGATATCTATCTAAAGGATAAGATAATATATGAGAAATTAATGTTATGGTGGAGTAAAAGCAATAAGATGATCCATCGATTATTCAACTTAAGAGATATGAAGACGATTGTGGAGACCTTGAGGAGGACACTCAAGGAACAGTGGTAGACAAAGTAAAGAAATTAGGGAAATGAGTTGAGAATGAGTGAACCATGGGAAATCAAGAAGTACATAAGTGAGAGGATTGAAGACTAAGGGGAATGCTTGGGAATGTATCAAGGTAGAGCGAGATCAGAATCAGAAGTCTGGATGGAGTCCAAAGAAATCGAAAGAAGACATCAAAAGCGAATCGACGAAGAAACACATCAAATGACCAAGACCGTAAGACGAACTAAACTTAGGAGAAATTATCATCAAGGAGGAGTTTGTCGTGAATCTGAGCAATTGGAAATCTAAGAATTCGAGAACAAATTCTATTAAGGGTGGTCAAGATCTACAAGTTGGAATTCATAACTAAGCTTTTGGAAATCAAAGTATTATGAGAAATTTTAAGTTTTGATCACATAAAACTTGACTTGATTCGAATAAAATGGAAGATTGGTCGAGCATCGGCTTAGTTGTCGAGTCGCGGGAGATCGGATTGTTTGAAAAAATTTGAAGTACAAGGTGGTCAAAGAAATGATTTTGCATGAGTCGATTAGGTCAATTGACCATGGTTAGACCATGTTGTAGATCAAAGCAAGACATTTTGGAAGCAAGACGGTTTAGAAGCACGATGTTTTAGAAGCATGATGTTTATGAAGCATGAAATTTCTGAAAAATAACATTTTTGGAAGAACGTCGTATTAATAAAATATTATGTTGGGAACATAATAAGTCAAAAGCACTACATGAATTAAGCAGGACATGAAGTAAGCACGACGGGAAAACCCGAAATTGGACAAAAATCTTAATTTCAATATTATGGAACTTTTTGGTGAAGCCGGAGCATTGGGAAATATTTATCGCCAAGGTCAGAATTTAGTTTGGAATTTATTAAAAATATTCAGCGCATCAGAACGGCTGCAGGAAAATATTCGGGATTGATCACGGGCCAAAAATATGCCGGAAGGGATGAAATTAGACAAATGGACTTAGAAGCACGAGGTGGCTCGATGCATGGGATCAGAACGTGGTGTCCAATGTCTAAAAGGTGTTTTTCTACACAAGCACGAGGTGTCGCCGCACATGGAAGCAGTACATGGGACTTGACATGTTGGTGCACGAGGTGCTGCCTCACATGTGACCGGAGAATGCTGATCGACATGTGGGCACCGTGATGTTGCCTTGAATGCAACCAGGTCATGCATCCATACATGTGTAGGACGTGTTGTCACTTTGCATGCGAGCAGGTCATCTGAGCTGACATGTGGAGCAAGAGGTGCCGCCACACATGCGACCGGAGCCATACGGACGGACACACGGGCTGCCAAACGACTTGAATCTGATTGGCTGTTGATTCCTATAAATAATTATTCCATCCTCTCATTTCAACACATCCAGAACACTTCAAAGAATAAAACGTGAGAGAAAGCAAAGAAAGAAAGTTAGAGTTTCGATAATGTTCGAGAGTTTTAGAGAGTTTTGAGGTCAGTTTCTATACCAGTTTTGAGTTAGCGCCTAGGAAAGGTACTGTTCAAGTGATGATCAGTCAAGTGAAGATCAGTTCAGTCTAGTCCATTCAAGACGTCAGTATTGGGTTTTGGCTAAGGTCTCTCCGATCAACCAGCTTCTCTCCACCCTAGAACATTGTGATTTGGTTTGTTTGAGTTCCACTTGGAACTTAGGATAGATCGAGTATTCATATAGAAGTAGAATGCTCACGCTGTTGCATGGTAGAGTTCTTAGGGTTATTTATTAAACCGGACTCAGTTTAGCATGGACTAAGCTGAGATAAAATTTAATTAAGACTAAGTTAATAACTTTACTAGGACTAGAAAGATAAGTTACAATTATTCATGAATTGGTATATCATGTTAAATTATGACCTAATTAAATTGACATAGGGATGAAATGCATGTCTTGATTTATTTATTACTTGGTTGATTAGTTATGTATTAGACATGCCTTAGATATGTTAGGATAATTGCTTGCTAGGTGGTAGTTCTGTGCAGGGAATAGGTTATACACTGGTGAAGTCTAAGAATATTAGTTGATTTCTAAATAGAGGTTGTTTGATAATTAACGGTTATTTGGTAAAGTGTTGTTTAGTATTAGGGGTCCTATTCCATATAGGCCGGACTACAGGTACTAGTGGTTAGTGTCCTAGACTCCTAAGTGTTGTTGAGTTTTGGACATGAGTCTAGTCCCTTAGGTCTTTCTTAGGGGTAGTATGTTGAGTGCGTGATGCCATATAGCATGTGTGAAACCCGTCATGTTAGGCATGTTTAGGAGTTATTAGTGTTTCCTCGAATCCGCTGGTTACGAGGTTCGCTGGATCAAGGAAACTCCTTATTTGCTGGATCGGGAAGACTCAGAGGAACGAGGTCGTTGCTTATGGCTGAGTGTTATACGACGGTGTAACGGTCGATAGTGACCCGAATGACTGTGGGCTGTCACGCGGTGACCCGAATGACTGTGGCCCGCGGTCGGTTGAAAGTTCATTCTCCTAGTCGTTGTGACAGGGGAATAGGATATTACCGATGTTGAAGAGGAACACGAAGTCACCAGGGCCCGAGTTAGAGAGTCGTGTTGTGTTGAGCTAGATTTATTGTGTCGTGTTTAGTAGAGGGTTGAGGAACCCTGGTGTTAGCACCGATATACGGTGTTAAGACTTATATTGAGTCGTGATTGTTAGACTTAGGGAACCGTTTAAGTAGATGGATGTATGGCCAAGGTTGTTATTGTTTGACTATGATTGAGCATACCTTAGTCGGTATGGTTTAGGGATAAGCCTTAAGCTTTGTTTATGCGCTTAGGTTAGATTGATTTTTATTTTGGGTTGTTTAGGCTAGCTACTAGGATTTTGGGTTGTCTCGTTGAATTTTTTGCAGGTATCAGGTTGTTGAAGGTTGGACGCATAGGACACCTGAGTAGTTTTGCAGTGCATTTGGTCACGGTTTGATTCTTAAAATGTTTTATGATTCGATTAAGTTTTATTTGGGTTTGGGATCTCTAAAATCTTTAAATGTTCTTACAAGAGTTATAACTTAATTTAAAATTAACGGGTCCAAGATGATATTGGTTTAGTCCGAACGAACACAATGTTAGGTCTTGGTACGGGTTGAAAAGCTTTAGACCTCGATCAAACAGAACTGTTAACTCCGGGTACGGGTTGCAAAGCGTTAAGCCTTGATTTAGTGGAACATGTTATTGAATGAACTGGTCTAAGTTGCGGATTAAGTTATGTGACTCTGACCGGATTGTCTGTATCTCGTCACGAAGCGCTTCCAAACATTTTTGTGGAAATTGAATTTGAACTTCTAATATGTGGGTAAACTGGATTAGAATATTTATTATATGGGGAAACTAGATTCAAACTTTTGTTTGATGGGGAAATATAATTATGGTTAAAGTCTATGTGGATTTGGTGATATATGATAGTTCTCAGGGGAAAATGGATCGTTCCTCTAATAAAATTCAACACCCTACCACACTACTTTTAATTTATCCTTTTATCTTTGATAATTTAATAACTACATATTAAATAATATTTTTGATTGTAATTAACTTAAATAGTTTAAATGACATAGTTTTTAATTATTTTATTTATATTATCAACTATTCCAAAAAAAAATGATATCATTAAAACAAATAAAATTACGAAAATTCAAATACACACGATATACCACACAAAACAACAAATAAAATACAACTTATTTGGTATAATATACTCCATTCAAACAAAATAAATCTTAAATCATACACAACAATATAAAGTCTTTTTAATCATGGAACATTCTGAATTTCATCCATATGTGTGTGACTAGATATACTTGCAATTCATAATGTTTATTAGAATCACGTAATTCAGATCTAGCACACACATAATTTGCAAATTATATATATAATAATACTGTTTCTCTTTCATGAAGTTGCCACCTCAGCATCAAATGGATCCCACTTGAAAAATATTTAGTTAAAAAAAACTTATCTAATAAATAATTAGCAACATAGAAGCCAGGTTGTCTGATGCAAGATAAAGTGTTTTGTCCGTTAAGAAACAACAAATTCGTTGGATAGCTACGCATATGTTAATATATAGTCCTTAATTAATTTGTATTTTTATTTGTCTGATATTAATTTTTGCTAAATCATATATATAATAAGGGATTTCCCTCTCTCTTTATGGTGTCCAACTCAACATTTAATGGGTTCCATTTAAAAAATAATAATATACTAGAAATAAAATGTGTGAATAAAAGTATGATATCGATTTCAATTTAATGAACACTTATCGAATTACAGAAAGGCTCGTATGAGTTATGTTTTAATCAGTTTCGTATCTTTAATTTAGGCTTTGTCACTTAAAAAAAACTCCATATTGTGATACGTTGCCGTCTAAGTATATTTAGGGTTTTTTTCATTGTCGTCGTCATCCTCGAAGCAAAGCCTCATTATCTTTTTATTTGCTCTTAATCTATGTTAAATTCTAGGTCTCTTCTTCTTTAATTTTATCATTATAAATGGTCCCCATTCGTAGACCCTCTGTAAAATCTCTTATCTATCCTTCATCTTTAACATAACAAATCTGCATCTATAAAAAAGTGATCAAACAAGATCAGTGGCATCATCTTAACCAAATCCGAATCCATCTTTCATGTATCTATCAAAGTACTCCTATAAATTTAGGTACATACAGCCAAAAACTCATGCTACAATCCACTGTAGAAACATATTGTTAGAAAATTCTTTATTTTCAATTCACGTCCTCCTATGACTGATCTTCTTCATGATTTATGTCTCCGCTTCATACACCACCCTTGAAAATCTTTATCAAGACTGATTGGTTGAAAGTGTTGGGATTGTTTATATGTCGGACTTACGTAAAAAAACTTATCTTATACTTTGTTTTTTATTTTGTTATCTGTTTGGCATCTATTTAGGCTTACTAGAGTAGATTGTGACACATTATTGTATGGTAGGTAAAAAAATATCGTTGGTATGGTTGAAGAAAATATGCAGAACCTAAAGAAGTAAAGATATTTATTTATTATGAATCAACATTTTTGATCTTTGCTTCTTAAGTTCATTGTTAGTCTCTATTTTTTCAAAAAAATTGTGAATCATGTGAAGAAAGAGCTGGAACGATGCTTTGGAGGTATATCATTTTACTAAAAAAAAATTTTACTAATGGTTTACTGGTTTATAATAAATATCATGCATCATATAATGGTTTTTTAGACGATGAGTAAGAAAAAATTATAGAGATGTAAGCAACCTTAGAGTCTGAAGGGAAAGTGAAGTTATATGTGTTTATCCTCAGGAAATACGTGAACATAAAAATTCATGCTATCCATTTTAAAAGAGAAGAAGAAAGAGCATCGACATGTTCCTGTATAATATAATCATATATCTTTTATTTCTTTTGTTTAGTATCCCATTCAGATTCTAAACTACATAAACACACTAAGTGACAAGGTAATGATCATTGGGTATATGTCGGATAAGGGAGTGAGGATTACACATTCAAACACATTAGCAAAAATCAGTATGAAAAAAACTTTTTCAATCTGACGATGAAATGTAGAATATATATATAGTATATTAGATTCATGAATTTTTTTCATGTCGAATCTTTGAAAAAAACGCTGTAACTCTATGATCGTTTTTATTTATATATTACCCATTAAATAAAATAAAAGAGAATCAAACACATGAATCCCAAGAGATACCGGAGACGCTCCCGAAAACACACAGGCGGCAAAATTATCTACACCTGTTCACTTCTCTTTTTCTATGAAAACAGCTTATTGACCTAATAACAACATGCCAACATTAATGTCTCCCTGTCGTAAAAATAATATTTCATTCAAAAACTACTTCGGCCCAAATACTCAAAATTGTCAATCAAAATATTTTATACTTATTTATACATGTCTTTATGTCTTTGTTTTAAAAGTCCGGTAACAACGACAATTTACTAATAAACCAAAAACACATATAAAAACAAGAAAAAAATAATAAACATTACACAAAACTTACACTACTAACTGTTAACAAATATTCATAAACAAATGCTAACGAACAAATTTACCATAAATCTTCGTCACACCAAAAAAAATTATACAAACATATTAAAATTCACAGAAAAAAACACTTCAGAGAACACCATCTCAACATCCTCAATTAAATTTTTATATTGTCATCAATACATCAAAAAAAAATACTAAAAAAAGTCTCAGAGACACAACAAAAAAACACCGCAACTATAACAACCACAATACTATAACATTTCAGTTCTTCATAAGTTGACAACAAATACATACACATATCATTATAAACCTCAACCATATTACAATAGAAATCTGGAAAAAACAATAATCAACCCAATACACAAACTTCACAACTACGACAACACTAGCAAATATAGAAAGAAAACAAGAACTCCGTTCATGACCCCGCGCTTGTGCGGGGGTTCCGCCCTTAGTACAGATAACACCTCAGTCAAAAATTGATGTGGTGTACTAGAACCAATTGCCTGAGATTAATCACAATCGGTCTAGTGTTGAGCTTATGTATCTTGTTTATCCTCAATAATAATATTATGCAATATGATACATGACCGCATGATGATACCCAAATCGGATATGTCCCACATGTGAATTAGTTCACAAATGATTTTGAATCGAGCATGTTATACCCCAAATGCACGTTCAATGTCCTTCTGACATCCTTCTTGATGTTTTGCAAATAACTTGTATGGTTCACTTTGAGGAAGTCGGGTTGATTTGAAGAAAGTCTGTTAAGAAGGATAGATACTATCAGCTAGATAGTATGCCATGTCATATGGACTTTGGTTCACGAAAAGATCACTCTCAGAGTATTTTCTTGTTTAACATTATCAAACACCAGCAAATGATCCAGAACATTTATATCGTTTAATGTGTCTTGACATTCAAAAAATACATGCCAAATCCATAGATTATTAGATGCAACTGCTACAAGTATAACATATGTGGTTCCATGATCTCCTCTAGTAAATTGACCTTGCCACGTTGTTGGAAAATATTTCCATTCTCAATGCATGCAATGAATACTCCTGATCATCCTCGGAAACCCCCACATTTTGCTAACATGGAGAATTTTTTGCAGGTCTTCTTGAGTTGTAGCTCTGAGATATTCTTGCCCATATAGTTGTATGATTCCTCTACAAAATTGATGCAAGCACTTCAATGTTGTAGTACCTCCTATTTTGATATATTCATGATTGCCAAAGGAGATATACCTTCTTTATTGGCTGCGTCGACTCTTTGGGTGAAGTAGTTTTCACTGCTTCATAGGTCTCCAACGATCCGAAGAAAAACATGTTTACGCATCCAAAATCACTGACGAAATATTGTGTCATCATATGTTGGTTGATTTACAAAGTAATCATCAATAAAACTTAGATTTGCCGCTACATGATTTCTTTTGAAGTATTCTATTTTGCGACGAGGCGCATGATCTTCTGCAATTTTCTGTCGATGCTCTCTAAACCAATTAGTGATATACTTATCTTCAATTTCAGACTATTTTTGTAAGCTTCAATATCAAAATAATATCCGAATGAATCCATTGATATTTTTGGTAAGCTAAGATTTGTGTTGTTGGTACATCTATAGAATAAGAAATCTCCATTTATAAAAAATTGAGTGGCTGAAATTTTTGGACTTTAACCAAATATTAAATTGACAAAATAATAGATAATATTAGATTCTCCAACAAAAGATAAAAATCAGGGATTGCATACAAACAAAATTGTTAAAGTAGAAAGAGATATACACATTATTAAAGTAGAATGAAACAAACACATATTATTAAAATAGAAATAACAAACACACATTACTAAAAGAAAAAACAAATACACATAATTAAAGCAAAAAAAAAAATATGCATTATTAAAGCATATGTAGATAGAAAAACATTATTGAAAAAAGATACAAACATACATCAACTAATTTCTAAATAGATTGTAGCTCAACTTCTCCAACAGTTGTTGTTCTTGTCATCGATATGCTCTTTTTCACTTAGCTTCATGAACTTCATCTTTTTAGCTTGAGTCTTTTCTTTCTTCAATTGTTTGCCTCTTCTTGTCTCTCGGCTATTTTGTTAAATCGTTCCAATTCTTGTTCTTTGAATTTTTTGAATTCAGTTCACTCCTCGTTGATCATTTCTAAAGTTGTGCCTTTGTTTTTATTTTTACATGTTTTGTTGCATCCCTCCCCATTGGACGAGCACTATATCCTACATGGTTTGATCTGGCAGCGTCACTTGCATCATTCTCGCAGAATCTCTTAGATCCACTACTTGAGCCACTATTTCGGCCTACCTGACTACTATATCGTGGTTGATCACGGACCGCAAGCCACTCCTACATTAAATTGAAATGTTCATTCTTACCATATAAATATATTTCATGTGCTTTTACCAATATATCATTTCCGAAAAATCGCTTTGTTGCATACGCTTAGCATTATCATACACGCCAACCCATTTTCTGAACTTTTTGTTTATATGTTGTAGTGATTTATGCATGAAGCTCCAACTCATGGAGGATCAAATGAGCAATGCTCATTACAGTACTAAGCAATTTCCACCAATATTTTTAACTTTTTTGTTTCTTTCCAACAACATTGTATGTTCCATATTTAGTCCACTCACTAATTAGAACCAAATTTTGATCAATGGTCCATTTTGGACTTTTCCGGCGAGCATGAGTTGAATCCACTTCATTTTGAGTGACTTCATTGACACCGTGTGTAACACCCCCGAACCGTTCTAGGTATAGGTCGAATCACTGGCCAACAATCAAACAAGAACATGACTGAAGGACCAACTGTCTACCAAGGTTCAGGAGCGCTACATGACGGTTAGGAACGATCCGGCCACGGTCACAAAGGATGCAATTTGTGACTAGGCCATTTCGACCACTAACACGTCCCATCAGATTAAAGCTTAAGGCTTCTCAGCATGTACCTCAATTTGACGTTGTGTTAGCTTGGACAAGTTAATATCAGAAACAACAAGGCATTTACACAAAACTTCACTTTATTTAGTTTATATATTTTACATGGTTCACAATACACAAAATATTATACAAGTAGTGGCATGCCAAGAGAGCAAAAGTATATACTTATAGTCTGAAAACTCTTTAACCAAAAAGATGCAAATCTACACTTGCCGGCCTACCTTCCCGTGACCTCTACAAGCTCGCTACTGGTCACCTGAAAACAACAAAGAGTGAGGAGTGAGTAATCTAGCATTACTCAGTGTGTTACAATCCCCAAACTAGCAAATACAACCCCTCGCTATCCCACCCCAAACAATCTAAAGTGAGAGGTTCACCTAATAACATAATTCAATGATAATAGAAGCAAAATCAGAAGTCCGCAGCATATAATAATAGCAAGCAAATCAATAATACGAAAAGATAATCGCTAATTACTTGCTAACCACATATACTCGATCTTAATTCAATCTAGGGTTTACCAATCCCTTTACTATATAATATATATATGTGTATATATATATATATATATATATATATATACATATATATATCTAGGTAGGGCTCTAGTGACATTAGGTTCCTCCTTCATCATCGGCAATATCCTATCTCCCTACCACAAAAGCTAGAAGAAAGAACTTTCAACCGACCGCAGCCCACAATCCATCGAATCACCGTGCGACAGCCCACTGTCCTTCGGGTCACGGCCACATTACACCATCGTGTAATACTCAGCCATAGGCCATGACCCCGTCTCTCCGAGTCTTCCCAATCGAGCGAATAAGAGGTTTTCTTGAACCCGCCGGGTATGAGGTCTGAAGGAACACTAACTCACCCCTAATATGCCTAGCATTATGGATTACTCAAATGCTATATGGCCAATATATGACTAATACTAAACCCGGTAAAATAACACAAGGTTCCTAGTATTAATCACTACTAACACAATCAAACATATTCCAGAATCTAGCATAAAGACTAATTCTAAAATACCTATCTATCCACAACTTAGCGATAATATCTAAGCATTCAGTATTCTCTAACAAACCAATTAACCTAACCATTAGCATGCTACTACTATTCTCAAGCAATTACTAAGCATGCTATCAACCCAATCAATCAAGATTAATTAACTAATCAAACCATTACTAAGTTAGACCTGGCCTCCTGCTATGATCTAACTTTAAGTAACGGAAACATGCATGAAAACAACTCAGCAATCAATTGATCATAACTCACTGTTTTTGGTTGAATGTGGCCTTGACCCCAAATCCGTCTTCTGCGATCCGAACCCTTTCTTGACCTTCTCAAGTAGATTCAGGTATGAAAAGATCTTCACTTGAGCACAACCTTCTCTAGATGTCGACTCAAAACTGGCAGAGTAACTATTCTCGGAAACTCTCAAAAACTATTGAAAAAGCTCGAAAATGATCAAAACTCTAACTTTCTTTCTTTTCTTTCTCTCTCACGTTTTAAAGTAGGTTTGAAGTGGTCTGAATGTGTTGAAATGAGGTGCGGGTCGTGGGTATTTATAGGCAGCAGCAGCCAATCATAATCAAGCCGTGTGTCCATCCGCATGGCTTCAGTCGTATGTGCGGCGATACCTTGTGCTCCACATAGCTGGTTGCATGGAATGGATTGCATGCAAGAGGGAACCACTTCCTCCACATGTCTGGATGCATGACCTGGTTGCATGCAAGATGACACCATAGGGCCCACATGTTGATCAGCATGCGTTGGTCGTATGAGAGGCGACACCTCGTGCTCCACATGGCTGTCTGCATGACTAGATCGCATGCAAGGCAACACCTCATCCTCCCACATGTCTGTCCACGAGCTCATATTGCATGTAAGGCAACACACGGTTCCCACATGGTGGTCCGCATGGCCTGGTGCTTGGTCTATTCACCTCGTGCTCCACATGTCCCGCATGCTCTGATCCCTTGTACTACAACACCTCGTGCTTCCCTTGACATATAACCTTCCAGGATATTTCCACCATGTCCTTGACTCATAGATCAAGCCACCTCGAGCTTCTCGGTCCATTTGTCTGATTTCGTCCCTTTCAGTAAATTTTCGACCTACGATCAATCCTGAATATTTTTCTACGCCCGTTTTGATGAGCTGAATATTTTTAGTAAACTTCAAATTAATCCTGACCTTGACGGAAAATATTTCCTGAGCCTCTGGCTTCTTCGAAAAATTCTATAATATCGAGATAACGGTTTTTGTTCAGTTTTGGGTTTTTCCGACATGCTTCTATCCCGTCGTGCTTCCAAAAAACGTTATGTTTGCAAAACGTCCTTTTGATAAATCTATCACATTGTGTAACCATGGTCGAGTGGCATATTTGACTCATGGTTCACCCATGATCAATTCTTCGATATTTACCGACCACCTTGAACTTTAAAACTTCTCGATCGACCATTTTTATTATTATAAATATTTTTTTAAGGGTTTCTACACTTTGTGTGCCACCAAGACCTATTTGAGTAGAAAATTCGGGAAATTATGTTGTTCCAATATTTTCAATAATTTCATTACCCATTGAAGTGGAAGAAATATGAGGTCTTTGTGATAAATATGGCATCATCGATCCATAATATAGAGGATAACTTGGAAAAAATGATGGCATAAAAAAATTTGGGGCAAAACCATAATTTGGTATATTTTGGGGTGTATTTGAAGATTAGTTTTGAAACTAATAGTTGTTGAAATTTAGATAGTTAAAAGGAAAATTAGTCGAATTTTGAGTATTAAAAAGATCAATATTGTGATCCATTTAACAAAAAAAAAAAATTAACACAAAAAAATGATTACACACTAATAAACAAATTATATTGAAAATTGACATTTTTATTATGTATCCAAATGAAGTAAGACTAATCTCTATTTATAGATCATAAAATTATGAATTTTGATATAAATTTTATTTTTAAAAAATTGATTACTACAAAATAATTAAATTCCAATAATTTGAGGAGATAAAAATCTTCAAAATTTATGATAACAAATGAAATGACAACATATATCCAAAGTGATAAGTTTAATGGCGTGATGCATCCTCTCATCAATTTTTTCTCTCGTATTTGACACTTGTTTTTGTAGGACCTACTAATTTTGCATTCAAGAAGTTGAAAATTTTCAATTTGTATGAATCTGATATCTTTAAAATTCAACACCCACACTTTAAGAATTAAGCAGTTGAATTTTCATTTAACATGCCTGACATATTATAGATTTTACCATTTTTATGCCATAGTATAATTGTAACGACCGTAACGCAGCTCCTTCAAACCAATTTAATTTTTCTTATTCATGGGTTGATCAACGAAGGGAAACCACCACCATGATCTCCTGCATTTTTCTTATTCAACATCTCCTCCACCCTTGACTCTCCGTACGTGACACTCATCTTTGTTATGATGACGAGGCGTTGTGTTGTATTCACCACCAGAGATAAAGCAGTGATGTTGGAGATCTATTGACGTTGCTCTTTGTCGTTACGTACCGGAGCCAAGTTGTAACATCCCGGGCCCGGCCCAAAATGAAACCCAAGAGCTGGAGGCCCAACTAGAGGAAACCCTAGACATAACCCTCCCATTTCCTATATAAGGAGCAGCCCTCCTAGGTCTAAGGCAGAAAGGAGACGTCAAGCGAAACCCTGCCCGAGGAGAGAGCCAGCCACCGCCGACCAGCCCCCTCCGTCGCCGAGCCCCGCCGTCCGCTCGCCTGCGCCACCGCCGGCCACCACGCGGAGTCCGAGCCGCCGATCCCGAGCCCCCAGCCGTCGCCTCCTTGATTATGTTTCGTGTAACCATCTTAGATCTGATCTACCAGGTAAACCTTGAACCCTAATCCTTCTCCCCCGTCAGAAATGGCAGATATGATATATGAACTCCTTCTTCTCTCTTCTGAACCCTCTGAAAATCAGATCCGGAGTGGTGACCACCTTCTTCTTCGCTTTAAGATCCAGATCTACGTCGACCAACAAGCTAAGGTGAGGATCCGGACATAAACTCATCTTATGTGGAGTAATCCGTCGGGACATAGTCCTTTGTTAACGGGATCTAGATCTCTGGATGTGACTAATGTGTGATGTGTGATAGATCTAGATTTCTTGATATGTATAAGATCTGTGATGTGGTGAAAAACCTAGTGATGCTAGGATGTTAAAGAACCAATGTGTGAAATGAGATTGAGATTGAGACCGAGATCGAGATCGAGATCG
>MU106082.1:195443-256027 GCA_012274485.2 Sinapis alba | reverse complement strand
GAGAAATAGAGTCCAGTAGCTTAGTATTAGTAAACCTGTAGGATCCGTGACGGTCGGAGGAGTGACCGCTCACACACTCTTCGATACCGGGGCGACGCATAGTTTCGTAAGCCCTAAGTTCACTCGTGTCTGGACCTTCGAAGGAGGATTCCGCGCCGGGACGACTGGAGTGGAAACAGCGGGAGAAGAAAAGTTGACCACTAGAGGGGTCTACCTGCAAGTGCCTGTGAGTTTGGCCGGCGTAGACCTTCATGGAGATCTAATGGAGTTGGAGTTAGGAAGGTACGAGGTGATCTTAGGTATGGACTGGCTAGCACAACATGGAGCGGTTGTGGATTGCGCCAAGGCATGCGTCCGGATTCCCCGAGATGATGGCAAACTAGTGTTCAACGGGATGAGAACCCGGACTGGAGTGTCCATCATATCGATGGCCCAGGCGGAGGATGTAGTTAGGAAAGGCGGCAAGGCTTATCTAGCAACCATTGAGATGATGGGAGAGACGGAGGCACCAGACTTAGGGAGCATTCCCATAGCCAGCGAGTATGCGGATGTGTTTGCACCCTTACAAGGGCCCCCGCGGAGCCGAAGTAATGCCTTTAGGATAGAATGAGTTTGTGGTGATGCCCTTCGGGTTGACGAATGCCCATGCAGCCTTCATGGGATTAATGAACGATGTGTTTAGAGCTTACTTGGATCGCTTCGTGATTGTGTTCATTGACGACATCCTTTTTTACTCCAGGAGTTGGGAGGACCATGGCCGGCATATACGAATAGTCTTAGATAAACTAAGAGAGCAAGGACTGTATGCCAAGCTCAGCAAATGCAGCTTTTGGCAGAGAAAGATAGGATTTATCGGCCATGTGATCTCAGAGGCAGGCGTAGCTGTAGACCCAGAGAAGATAATATCCATCACAAAGTGGCCGACGCCGGGCAATGCAACCGAGGTTCGTAGTTTTCTCGGTTTAGCGGGATACTATCGGAAGTTTGTACCAGGGTTTGCAACAACGGCAAAACCGCTCACCCGGCTCACTAGCAAGGATGTCAAGTTTGAATGGACGGAGCCATGTGAGAAAGGATTCAGGCAACTAAAGGAGGCCTTGAAAAGGACACCGGTGTTGGTCTTACCCAAGCCTGGAGTGCCGTATACCGTCTACACCGATGCATCAGGGGTGGGCGTAGGATGCGTCCTCATGCTGGACGAGAGAGTCATCGCATATGCGTCCAGGAAACTCCGGAAGCACGAGACCAATTACCCGACCCATGATCTAGAGGTGGCAGCAGTGGTTTTTGCCCTTAAAATCTGGAGATCATATTTGTATGGAGAAAGGTTACAAGTCTTCACGGACCACAAGAGTTTGAAGTATGTATTCACCCAAGGAGACCTAAACCTCCAACAACGAAGATGGATGGAACTACTAGCAGATTATGACTTAGCTATTGATTACCATCCCAGAAAGGCAAACCTAGTAGCCGACGCTTTAAGCCGAAGAAAAACGGACATCTCGGGAGCCAAGGAAACTCAGGAACTTGTCGCGGCTCTAGCAAGCCTGCGTCTGCACGCGACAACGGTGAACGAAGAAGGAGTTGGGTTGGAAGCGGTAGAACAAGCCGACTTACTAAGCTGTATCGGTCAAGCCCAAAAGTCAGACCCTAACCTAAAAGGGATGATCGACAAAGGAGTGGTAGGGTACCGCCAAGCTGGGAATGGCACGGTGTTGTACCGAGGACGGGTATGCGTACCCAATAAAGGGGACCTGAGAAACAAAGTGTTGAAGCAGGCCCACCAATCCCGGTTCTCAATCCATCCAGGAAAGACAAAAATGTATCGGGATCTGAAACGTTATTACCATTGGGAGGGAATGAAGAGGGACACGGAAGCATGGGTTTCCCAATGCCAGACTTGTCAATTAGTGAAGGCTGAGCGCGGGGTGCCTGGGGGCCTCCTCCAGGAACTACCTTTACCACAATGGAATGGGATATGGTGACCATGGACTTTGTGACAGGGTTACCTAGGACCACGGGAAACCGAGACGCCATTTGGGTTATAGTTGATCGACTGACGAAAACGGCCCGCTTCTTACCTATTAAAAAGACCGATGGAGCGGAGGAACTTGCACATGACTATCTAAGGTCTGTGGTCCGCCTACATGGTGTACCTGTGAGCATAGTATCGGACAGAGATCCAAAGTTCTCCTCTCTATTCTGGCAGGCGTTCCAGAAAGCATTAGGCACAAAAGTACACCTCAGCACTGCGTATCACCCCCAAACAGATGGAAATTCAGAGAGGACCATCCAGACCCTGGAAGATATGTTAAGATCAAGTGTGATGGAATGGGGCGGAAAATGGGTCGAGTACCTGCCCCTGGTGGAATTCTCCTACAATAACAGCTACCATTCGAGCATCGAAATGTCACCTCACGAGGCACTGTACGGACGACCATGTCGGACCCCCCTATGTTGGACCGAAGTGGGGGAGTGACAGGATACGACCCTGGAGATGATTAAGGGAACAGTTGAACAAGTAGAACTCCTTAAGGATAGACTAAAGGAGGCGCACGACCACCAGAAAAGTTACGCCGACAAGCGTCGGAAAGATTTGGAGTTTTCGGTGGGGGACGAGGTATACTTGAAAATGAGGACCTTCCGAGGAAGCGATCCGAATCGTAAATTAAAGAAACTGAGACCCAGGTACATGGGTCCGTATCGGATAAAGGAGTGGATTGGGGCTGTAGCGTACCAACTGGAACTACCGCCAGCATTGGCAGGATTCCACAATTTCTTCCATGTATCGGTACTAAGGAAGGTAGTATGAGAACCTGAGCTGATTTTGCCACACCCCCCATCAGATGTGCAGCGCAACCTCTCCTTGGATAGCAACCCAGTGAGAGTTATGAGTGAAAAGGTAGTGAATAACCACGGAAAGAAAACAAAGATGTTATTGGTCCGATGGGAGAGGGACGGGATCCATGAGGACATATGGGAACCTGAGTCTTGTCTGAGGGCTAGCCAACCCGGGATGTTTGAAAGTGAAGGGGGTCGACGAGTTATGACCCAGAATTCGGGGACGAATTCCCATTTAGTGGGGGAGAATTGTAACATCCCGGGCCCGGCCCAAAATGAAACCCAAGAGCTGGAGGCCCAACTAGAGGAAACCCTAGACATAACCCCTCCCATTTCCTATATAAGGAGCAGCCCTCCTAGGTCTAAGGCAGAAAGGAGACGTCAAGCGAAGCCCTGCCCGAGGAGAGAGCCAGCCGCCGCCGACCAGCCCCCTCCGTCGCCGAGCCCCGCCGTCCGCTCGCCTGCGCCACCGCCGGCCACCACGCGGAGTCCGAGCCGCCGATCCCGAGCCCCCAGCCGTCGCCTCCTTGATTCTGTTTCGTGTAACCATCTTAGATCTGATCTACCAGGTAAACCTTGAACCCTAATCCTTCTCCCCGTCAGAAATGGCAGATCTGATATCTGAACTTCTTCTTCTCTCTTCTGAACCCTCTGAGAATCAGATCCGGAGTGGTGATCACCTTCTTCTCCGCTTTAAGATCCAGATCTACGTCGACCAACAAGCTAAGGTGAGGATCCGGACTTAAACTCATCTGATGTGGAGTAATCCGTCGGGACATAGTCCTTTGTTAACGGGATCTAGATCTCTGGATGTGATTAATGTGTGATGTGGTAATAAAACTAGTGATGCTAGGATGTTAAAGAACCAATGTGTGAAATGAGATTGAGATTGAGATTGAGACCGAGATCGAGATCGAGATCGAGATCGAGATCGAGATCGAGATGAGATCGAGATCGAGATCGAGATCGAGATCGAGATTGAGATTGAGATTGAGATGAGAGTGAGAAATGAGAAATGAGAAATGAGAATGAGAATGAGAATGAGAATGAGAATGAGAATGAGAATGAGAATGAGAATGAGAAAGAGAAAGAGAAAGAGAATGGGAAAGAGAAAGAGAATGAGAATTAAAAATGTAAATTATTATCGAGTCAATGAATTGTTTGTAGTCCTGTTTGAGACACCGATAACGGGTGGCGTCTAGAGGTAGGGTTGCCGTGAGAGATCGCCGGATGAGGCACTCACGGCAGAGTGCCGTGAGAGATCGCCGGATGAGGCACTCACGGCAGAGTACCGGAGGGAGATCGCCGGATGAGGCACCCACGGTAGAGTACCGGAGGGAGATCGCCGGATGAGGCACCCACGGTAGAGTACCACGAGAGATCGCCGGATGAGGCACTCGTGGTAGAGATGAGAACCACAGGTAGAGCGCCGGATGAGGCAACCGTGGTAGCCACAGGTAGATCGCCGGATGAGGCAACCGTGGTAGTAGGGGCGCCATAAGATTGAGTCAATGCCGAGTCGTGGCATAATTATGGCTATTAGGACCGGGGTGGCAGACAGTGCCAGAGAGAGTGCCAACGAGCTGCAACTCGGATAGCCATTTAGGAAGCTGGGGGACAGTCAGCGAACGTAAGATCTCCCAGGAACCGCCGCTACGTGGAGGGACACCGTAGCGTGCACTAGGTCCTTATTGTTTTGGTGTCTAGGTTGTGTGTTGCATAATAGAGCTTGTTAACCTATGACTGTGGTGATTGATTGCTTTCCCTGAGATGAATTTGTGGGTTCCTGGAACCCACCCTCACTGAGTAAACCATACTCACCCCTCTCCTTTTCAGGTACGGCCGAGCGAGCGCAGGAGTAGAAGTCCGTATGGTGCAAGGGTTGGGGTGTATTTGAACTATTCTCGTGTTTTTCAAGGATTTAGTTGGTGTTTTTTTCATTATTATGTTTGAACTTGGTGATTTGTAAGACAATTCGGTTTTCTCAATAAAGGTGTTTGAAAGAAATGTGAATGAGTTGAGGTTACAAGTAAGATCCTAGGGACAGGGATGTCACACAAGTGATGGAGAACGTGCGTGATGGAGCCCCCGCCCCAACGCAACAAGCCGCGATCACTCATCATGAGCCACCGGAGGCGCATGGCATGTCACTGGAAAGTCACGCCGTGGAACACCAGAAAATGTACCAGCCATCGTCATCGATCGAAACGTGCGGTTAAGTGCCCTTTCCAAGTTTCTTGCGTAGCAAGTAATTGGTGTAATTAACCCTACACTTGTTTATGTGTTAATCTTTTTGCTTCTTTTGTTTATGTTCCTTTCCGAACTGGTGTGTTGGGGGTGAGAAGTTGAGATCTATGGTGAAACTTTAATATTTTGGAGATCAAGTTATCTTGGTTTATTCCCGATATGTTTCCGGTTCTTCACTATTGACTGAGATGAGGGCTATTCCGTGTAATCCCGAATTACTTTAGTACTACTATTATGAAAAGTTTAGTTTCAAAACATGATCCGTCTTTGTGAATTGAGTATGCTTGTGAGTCTTGTTTATTATTATTATTTTCTTGTTAAATTGGAAATAGGATAATAGGGGATTCAACGTTTGACTGAATTGAATGAGTTAAGAATTTTGTTATATATATATAAGTCTATTATGAGATTGCGGGACACAACGATGTTTGTGTTAACGGTATATTGTGTGGAGACTGCGGGGAACATAGACGTTTGTGCTAGCAACGTGTGGAGATTGTGGGGCATATAGACGTATATGCTAGCAGCGCATTGTGTGAAGATTGTGAGGTACAAGACGTTTGTACTAGCGGCGCATAGGTGATTACGGCGTACAAGGATGGACTCTTGTACTAGCAGCGCATAGGTGATTACGGCGTACAAGGATGGACTCTTGTACTAGCGGCGCATAGAGTTATATATGTATATCCTTATGAGGAGAATTCAGGGTGCAGAGAATATCTATGTACTATCAACGCATTGGATGTTTTATGTGGTATATTAGACACTGTGTTTGTTTCATACTAGAGCTAGACCTACATAGTTGTAGTGTTATGTACTTAGTCAGTGGTTTGCGGTTTAGCATCCCATACCTCACTGAGTGACTCCCTTGTTACTCACCCTCCTTTTCCCCTTTCAGGTGAGACTGACAAGCAGAAGTGATAGCTATCGGATTGATGCTTTTGGGAGTTTATTCATATCTTTTGCAGACTTTTAGTTTTATGTTTATCGATATTAATAGATTTATTTCATTTATGGAATTTATTGTTATTTATTGGATTTATGGTGTTTGGAAAAGATTTACGAGGATTAATAAATGGAGATTTCAGAGTTATTATTTATTATATTCTTTTGAAAAGTACGGGTGTTACAATATGGTCTATTTAGAGTCTTTATATTATGTTTAGAGTCAATTTTAGAGTCTTTTCAGGTGTAGGTGCGTTTTGGAGCATTGTGGAGTTTATGGAGCTAAATGGAACTTAAAGGGGAGAAAACTCGTGGTTGAGCAAATAAAGAGGAGAAAGAGTCGATGAATAGAGGAAGTGTTGATCGACACTCATCGTTGGTGTCGATTGGCACCCAAGCGAGAAAGGCCTTTCCAGCTCAAGATCAAAAGTTGGGCCCATAAGTTTTTACAAAATTACAAATTTGCCCTTGACTAGATTTACCTAAAATATATATATGTTTATGCCAGTATTTAGGCAGAGAGACACATATTTTATATTATTATATTTAGAAGCTTTTTAAGGTTTGGAGAGAAGATCTAAGACTCTTTGAGAGTATTGTATTGGAACTCCGATTTTTCTATCTCTAATATAATTATGCAAATTCATTATGCGTATACTTATGTCTTCCTTGATTATGTTTGAATGAACAACTTTGTTAGACTTAGGTTTTATAGTGGTTATGATGAATTATTGATTATAGAACTTCTAATGTGGTTATCTAGAATTCTTCCCATAATTGATCTTATTGTTTGTATTCTAGAGTAGCTAACTAGAATCCTAATCTTAGGTAATTGAACACTGCAAGAGTGGGTTCATACCTGATAGTAATTCTGCTAAGCTAAGTTGTTAGACATGAGCTATAGCTAGCTAGTTTAATTGACCTACTGAACCTATCGATATGTACGTTAAAGCTTGTTTGAAAGACGTAATGATCAACATTCCATAAGTGTATCAATCGATACTCGTTCCATATTGGATATGAAAGTATGGATACATATTTAAACATGTAGACCTACAGTGAGAGCTGGAGATCACAATTGCATTCGAGTTCTAGGATTGATCATCACATAGTTTTAGCATCTATATCATAATTTTGATTACCTGAAACCTGAAGTCTAGCTTCTATCTTATATGTTCATCAACCACATCTATCTTGTTTATTGTTTTATTAAATATTTACTACTTTAGTATTTATTACCTTGCTTAATCTGACATTTAATCTGATCTAGCGTGAGTGCTCTCTCCATGTGGATTTAATCTCTAAGAACTACAATTGAGAAAGTTGGATCTAGGGTTAATTTGAGCTGCATCAATGCCCATTGCTACTAGTCTAATGTGCCAAAAAATTATGGTCTGAGACTTACCCTTCATTAGTACCCTGCCCAATTCTATAGTTTGGTTATCTTCACCAATTAAGAAACTTTGAGAAATTTATTTCCTTTGGTAAAATTAAATCCATGGGAGAACAATTCACTTTCTTCTCTTACTCACATTTTCCTCGCTTCTGGGGTCTTTTAATTCAATCCCAAATGGCTCCATGTAGATATTTGAATTTTCCTTGGCGTAAGACCCATGTACTGCTCAATCTATAGTTAATCTCTGCTCATCTGTCTTCAAAAGAAGGTCAACATATTAATTTCAATCTGGGATTACATGAATATTACATTCACGAGTGTAGAAACTCTTTTCTGATCTAAAAATTTTAGTGTTGTATGTATTGAGAACTGGTATTTGTCACATAGTTCTTCTAAAAAATTTATCCGACAAATAATTGGTCTCATTGAAATATCAACTAGTGTCTGAAGTGTTCCACAAATGAGGATAGTCCTTATTTTGGTTTTGCCAAGGCCATCAAGCGTCGTCAAACAACCTTTAAAATTCTACTACGATAGATCGAGAGATAGTTACAGATATTCCTTCTTTTGTAATGTTACATTTCTGTCAAAGAGGTTTATATCGAACCCAGTTAATGTTGGGGATAGATTGCATCCACCCACATAGGCTCATCTTGACGAGATCTCGGCCCAGGGATAAATATCGAAGTCGGCCCACAAAGCCTAGAACCGACTTTTGGAGTGCATATATAAAGAGGAAGTTGAGATGAAGAGAGCACACAAAAACATTGGAGAACAAGCCTAGAATTAGGGTTTCTTTCTGATTACTTGATCTTGCTTTGTTCTTCATAGAAACACTCAAATCCAGTCAATAAACTCTTAATTTGTTCTCTAAATCTTCTAGTTGTTAAACCCACCATCGAAATCGATCATCGATCAAGATTACCGATTTCAGATTCAACAATTGGCGCCGACTGTGGGGAGTTCAAATAGTAACGATCAAGAACATCGATCAAGACGATGACGGGATCTCCGACAAATCCACCGGGTCAACAGCCAGTCGACCTAAACACCGTCCTCGCATCTCTCGCCGCCGTGGTTCAACGACTTGATCAGCAAGACGCCGCGAACAAAGCAACTCAAGAGCGTCTAGAGATAATCGTCGCCGCTTGTCTTCCTCCTGCACAAGCAGCCGATCAAGCGACCAATGAAGAACTTCAACGCCTTCAAGGGACGATCAAAGACATGTCGTCTAAGATTCATCAAGCCACGAGTTTCGCACCAGAAATCGATCGAGTTTTGGAAGCAACTCAAAATACTCCCTTCACCAAGGAAATAACCGACATCCGAGTTCGACATCAGGATAAACTCCGGATACCGTCTTTTCGCGGCGACTCCGACCCTAGCGACCATATGACTAGCTTTAACATCGCCGTGGGCCGAGCCCACTTCACTACGGAGGAACGGGATGCCGGTTATTGTCAACTCTTTGTCAAAAGCTTGGTGGGGCCAGCCCTCACTTGGTTTTCTCGGTTGTCCGCAGAATCCATCAACACCGTCAAGGAACTTTCTACCGAGTTCCTGAAACACTACTCGATGTACATCCGTCAAGGGGCCTCCGCCACCGACCTATGGAAAATAGCTCAAGGCCAAAAGGAATCTCTCCAAGACTTCATGGAACGATTCAAGAATCTCGTCTCCAAAGTCGATGTCCCAGATAACACCGCAGTGGAGGCATTACGCAATGCATTATGGATCAGATCATCTTTCCGATCTGACCTGTACACGAACAGCACAATCACTCTGGAGGACGCCCTCCACAGGGCCAACTGCTTCATATGTATGGAGGAAGACAACGCGGCTTATACCGCAAAACAAAACGCTTTGAAAGCCCAGCTAACTCCAAAGGCGTCAGCCCCCGTCACTCAGGAACCTCGGCAGCATCAACCTAACAACGACAAAAAGGGAAAAGTTTATTCAGTAGCCGAGGAACCAGGAACTACTTCATCTGCGGCACCGACTGAACGACCATGGAATGTATGGGACAAAACCTTAGAGGGGAAACCCCTAACTTACAATGAGACCAAGTTCTGCACCTACCATAAAGCTAAGGGTCACGATACAAAGGAATGCAAACAACTCGCATAAGCTTTGTTATCGGCATTCAAAAACGGTGTCGTCACCCCTGACCCGCCAAAAGCCAAACAGGCAAGAAAAAAAGGGAGCTGGACAAAAAATAAACAAGCTAACGCCAAGGAGCAATAGGTCCGCCCAGAGGATCGAGATGCAGCGGCTCCACAAAGACAACGGGATGATACCAATACCAAGGACGAGAGACCACAAGTGGCACAACAAATTAATCTTATCTCGACACATCCCTCGACATCATCTCCTGAGGACATCAGTAACCGAGATCTTCGGGGACATCTCCAATAAAAACGTTCAAATACCGATAGGCGAGATATCCTCCTCCAAAAAAAGAGAACAAAACTCTCAGACACGGATCTCTGCCAGAGGCTCAACCCAAATTCCAACACGGCAACGTCAGATCTCAGGAAATCACTATCAGATAAGCGTCCCAGCGTCTTCCGACGAGTCAATGTCATTCTGGGAGGGTCCCCCATATGCAACAACTCAGTAAAGGCTATAAAGGAGTATCAACGCAAAGTCGTGCGTGCTCACCGATGGCCGATAAAACGTGAAATGGAAACACCCATCACATTTTCTGACCTCGACCTAACCGACATTGACTATCCACACAATGACCCCTTGCTGGTCGAGCTTCAAATCGGTACTTGCGAAGTCACTCGTGTCCTTATCGATACTGTAAGCTCCGTCGATCTCATCTTTCGACAAACGCTGATCAAAATGATGGTAGATCTCAAAGATATCAAGCCCTCCTCACGGACACTTACCGGGTTCAACGGGTCATCAACAACGCTCTCGGGTACAATCCGCCTCAACGTATTCGTCGGAGGAGTAAGCAAACTCGTCAAATTCTCTGTGATAGATACCAAAACCCAGTACAATGCAATCCTCGGAACACCATGGCTTCATTTGATGAAAGCGGTTCCGTCAACGTACCACCAATGCGTCAAATTTCCTACAAAAGAAGGAAAAATCTTCACACTCAACGGGAATCAACGCCTTGCACGAAGTATGTTGGTCTCCGACTTCAAAAATAAACAGGTCACTTTCACCATCGAACCAGAAAAAAGCTATCACCATCTAAGGAGGAGACGATTCAAGTCGGCATCGACGCTGAAAATCCAGACAGAACCGTAGGGATAGGGTCTAAGCTCAGCAACGATCTGGTGACAAAGCTGCCCGCTTTCCTTCGCGCGAATAAATCAATGTTCGCCTGGACAACAGCCGAGATGCCCGGTATCGATCCAGCTGTCACAGCTCATCGACTGAATGTCGATCCAACTTACAAGCCAATTAAGCAAAAACGACGAAAACTCGGTCCCGAGAGAGCCAAGGCAGTCAACGACGAGGTCGACAGGCTTCTCGAAGCTGGATCTATCGCCGAAGTTAAGTATCCATATTGGTTAGCTAACCCGGTTGTTTTTAAAAAGAAGAATGGGAAATGGAGGGTATGCATCGATTTTACCGATCTGAACAAGGCATGTCCAAAAGACAGTTTTCCTCTGCCCCATATAGATCAGATGGTGGAGTCCACGTCCGGAAATGAGCTACTCTCCTTCATGGACGCCTTCTCGGGTTATAATCAGATCATGATTCACCGGATGATCGTGAAAAGACGTTGTTCATTACCGACAGGGGGAAATACTGCTACCGAGTAATGCCCTTTGGGCTCAAGAACGTAGGGACCACTTATCAACGACTTGTCAACAGAATGTTCGCCGATAAGCTGGGAATTACTATGGAGGTCTACATTGACGACATTTTCGTCAAGTCGCTCGTTGCCAAAGATCATATCCGACATCTTTCCGAATGTTTTGAGACTTTAAACAAGTACGGAATGAAGCTCAATCCGGCGAAATGCACCTTCGGAGTCACTTCAGGCGAATTCCTCGGATATATCGTGACACAGCGAGGCATCGAAGCAAACTCAAAACAGATTTCTGCTGTCTTGGATTTACCTGATCCAAAAACGGCTCGGGAAATCCAGCGTCTCAACGGCAGAGTAGCGGCCCTCCACCGATTTATTTCAAGATCCACGGACAAGTGCCTCCCATTCTACGAGTTGCTGCGAGGAAACAAAATATTTTTGTGGGACGAAGCGTGTGAAAAGGCTTTTACCACGTTGAAACGATACTTAACAACCCCCTGGTCCTAGCAAAACCAGATGCAGACGATACTCTGTATCTTTATATCGCGGTCTCTCCCTCCGCCGTGAGCAGCGTACTCATTAAAGAGGATCGAGGTGAACAACATACTGTTTTCTACACCAGCAAACGCCTAACCGACGCCGAGACAAGGTATCCCACACTCGAAAGAATGGCCCTCGCCATCGTCACCACGGAAAGGAAACTACGCCCCTATTTCCAATCTCACTCCATCGTCGCCCTCACCAACCTCCCTTTGCGAACCATACTGCAGAACGCCAATCAGTCGGGAAGACTTTCAAAGTGGGCCATCGAGCTTAGTGAATACGACATCTCGTACAAAAGCAGGCCGACCATCAAGGCTCAAGTTTTAGCCGACTTCATTATTGAGATTCCTCCGGACCAGGCAGCAGAACTTGACATCCCAGTCAAAAGCTGGATTTTGCACGTTGACGGGGCCTCATCTAACAAGGGTTCTGGAGTAGGCGTTCACCTCCAATCGCCCACCGGAGAACTCATCGAGCAATCGTTTCGACTTGGCTTCGCGGCATCCAACAATGAAGCTGAATACGAGACATTAATTGAAGGACTTCGTTTGGCAAAGGTAGTCGGAGCAAAGCGGTTGCAAGCCTTTTGCGATTCTCAACTTGTTGCCAGTCAATATAGTGGCGACTATGAGGCGAAAAACGAAAGGATGGATGCATATCTCGGCGTTACTAAAAGTTTAGCTGCGGAATTCGATCATTTTGAATTCACCAAGGTTCCTCGAAAGGAAAACTGCTTCGCAGTCGCACTTGCCGCGTTGGGAAGTAGCCAACGAGATCAAATCAGAAGGAAAATCCCAATACATACAGTAGAGAAGCCGAGTATCACACTACCAGAAGGAAAAGATGTTCTCGCTATCTCCTCCAACACTGCCGAGATCATTCCTCCGGCGGAAAATGGCAACGATTGGCGAACACCCTTTCTCGATTATCTCGACAGAGGAATACTCCCTGCCGATAAATGGGAATCCCGTCGACTTAAGGCGAAAAGCTCGAACTACGCGTCAATAGACGGTAGGCTACAACTCGGCGATACAACTCGGCGATCTCGTTCTCCGGAAAAGTCTTTGAAAATAGTAAAGAATGGAGAGCAGGTAAACTCGACACCAACTAGGAAGGGCCTTACAGAATAACACACGTCCTCCGGCGAATCAATTCCAAGATCCTGGAATTCGATCAACCTCAAGCGTTATTTTGGTGCATAGAGGCAAGAAAAAAGAACTACGAGTGACTTGATCCCTTCTCGGGTACGTAGGCAGCCCTTAACCGGGTTCAGTTACAAAAAAAAAAAAAAAGATAGAAATACGAGTGACTTGATCCCTTCTTGGGTACGTTGGCAGCCTTTAACCGGGTTCAGTTACAAAAAAAGAAAAAAATATATACATTTTGTCTCACGACTTCCTCTGCTCTGACCGATATATTTTGTATCAAGGACAACTCGGATCTCGACATAACCAAACCACTTCATACATATTTCATTATGGATTAAGGTCGGTAGTAATCCACAGTAGACGAACACGTCGAATGGACTTACTTACTATATGTTCTGATCAAACACTTAGGGTTAAAGTTGAATGATAAATGCGACATCACAGTAGACAAAAGGAAAAATTGCTCGATAAACCTAAGAAATTTGAGAGCACGTTTCTTCATAATTATTTGTAATTAACGATGTCGACTTATCTGACGAGATAAAGACCTATTTGTTACTTTGCAAATAATACTATCGAATCTACAAAAAATGATCAACCGATATCATACCTCTAAAGCATATTGAAAGAAGAGTGATATCCATTTAAAATAAAAAAGGTGTCAAGCTCGGACATAGTTTTTACATAAACAAGGAAACAAAAGAGAAGCATGATAAAGAAGTTTGCAGATCGGGCACGGAGATCCTCGATGTCCTGCGGAGAGAAGGCAGTCAGATTGGAACCGTGTTCGTCGAGGCCAATCGGGACGAGGTCGATCACGGAGTCATCAACTACCTTCATCTGTTGCAGCTCTTCCAATAGCTGCACCTCATCGGTTCTCGCTTGCTGGAGCACCTCATCCATAGGTAGACCTTGGGTTTTAATTTTCTCTAGGCCTTCCCGGGTACCTTTGGCCTGCGAATACAAGGCAAGTTTGGACTGGATGGACGTTTTCTCCGCTACAAACTGACGCTCCCTCTCATACACCGGTGCCACCTGTTGCCTCAGGGCGGACTCAACTCTGAGCCTCTCTTTCCTCACTTCGTATTCCCGAGACTCCCTTAGTCTTCTAGCCGTGGACTCAAACGCTGTCTCAGCATCCGTTTTCTCCTGCTCGAGATTACAACATCGAGTCTCGAGACCTTCATTCTGAGCCTTCAACTCTTCTATCTCTTTGGAGAGAAGTTCGTTGCGAGTCCTCTCAAGCTCGGCTCGCCCTGCTGCTTCACTCTTCTCAGCCTCGAGGGCTCTTACTTGCTCTTCATAGGCGCCACATTTATACGCCAGTTTGGCGACCTCCTTCCTTTTTCTCTTCAAGGAGTCGGTCTTCAGCGCTAACTTCTCGTCCTGATTTTTTAGCTTCGCCTCATAATCTCGCACCATCAGATTGGCGTTTCCAAAAAACTACCAAACAAAAACCGGAAGTGAGAAAAACCTATTTCAGAAGTGGAATCAAGTCGGATATATTAGAAGGATACGGGAAAAACTTACGATTGCTCCAGTACGGGTCATCTCTCAATATCAGCTGTTTTGCCAGAGTTGCTCCAACTCTGGCATCCCCTTCTTCTTCAGTCTTATCTGACAGAAAAGGTGTGCCGGCGCCTCGAGATCCTCAACGAACGGGACGTTGGTATGCTGGTATTTAAAGTCGATCGAATACGGGTACTCAACAACTTTGTCGGCCCTAGCCGCATGCTCCGGGTCCTGGAACTGTTCCTCCTGTGGTTCGTCTCCAATAGGAAGATCCAGTAGGTGCTCACCCCCAGACATCTCGTCCGTTGCTGGTACTTTGATATCGGCGGCGGGTTCGATAAAAGGAATTTCGACAAGCTCTGGATCTTGGTCGACATTGCTAATACGATCTTCTTCTATTCTTTCGGTCTGCGGAGGAAAATTTGGGCTGACAGTCGGAGTTCGATCGACAGCTGAGGGTCTTGTCCTTTTTGCAGGCCAACCATCGCCTGGGGAATTCTGGTCGTGCACCGGGGTGCCAATCGAGTTGGCATAGGAAGGGAGAGATGCGAGGTTGATTTTTCCCATTCTTTGGTTGCGTCTTTCTGTTGCAATCTCAGTTGTACACAAGGAAGGAAGTCGAATCAGGAACAGCAAAAAAGCAGTAATCAACAAACGTCAGTTACCTCGGTTAATTCTGTTCAAAGTTGCTTGAATACGCGCTTCACTAATGTCAGGCCAGTGCTGGTGACTTAGGGTCCGCATGGCTTCCACTTCCTCGAGAAAAGATTGGGTGACGCCTTGTGACCACTTGGAAAGCCGATCTGCACCAAAGAAGAAAACAGATGAAGCGGATCAACAGAAGTGCAGTGAGTTCAGATCTCAAAATCATACCAATGTTAGCGTTGCAATATCCATTCAAAATTATGGAGGGATCTTCAAAGGAGGCTTCGTTGATCTTGACGTAGAAGTAGGCCCGGTTCCAAAAGTTCACTTTTGATGGCTTCCCGTTAATTACATTGTACTTCGGGACCATTTTTCTGTAGAAGAACCTTGTCCTTGCCGTGATACTGGGCGTTGTTAGCTCCTCAAACAAACGGACCAACATCGTAATACCAAACTCGGCAGCGAGAACAGTGAGTGTCACCAGGATCCTGATCCCATTGGCCGTGTACTGGCCAAGGGCTATCCTCCTCCGATGGCAGTAGGTCGTCAAGAATTCTGGTAGGGGCCACCAAAGCGAGAAATGGGTGAACCAGGATTCGTAGACGCACGCATATCCTGCGGGGGGAGTCCAAGGTCTTTGGTGGTCCGATGGGATGAGGAACGAGAACCCTGCAGGCGGACTGGTCTGGAGAACCAATCTACGAACGCTTTTGAACGTAGATCTGGTAGGGAAGTGATTCTCCCATATCTGGTTGTTCTTAACGCTTAGACGACGTTCCTGCTCCAGGTCTATCTCCTCATCAAATTCAAAGTCGGTCCCAGTCCAGCGCATAGGAAGCAGGTCGGCTAAGGCGAGACTTATTGCCTTCTCGGCTGAGGCTTTATCATTGGCTGTGTCAGGATGGTTTTCTGGTTGCGAACTCGGTATGGTTTCTTGCATCACGTCATCCACCACAACTTGACCCGACGCTTCTCTTTCCTCCAGCTCTAAGCTAAACTGAACGGTACTACGTTCGTTCTCGTTCAACATGGCTAAATCTTCACTCATCGGCCTCAGAATCATTCCTCCGAGTGTGATCGCTCTCGGTCCGAGAAGCCGAGGGGATCTACTGTTATTGGAGTTAGAGGCGGTGGCAATCGCCTTTCCTTTCAGGGAGCAGCGGCGGATGGGAGAAGACATTCTGATTGGAAAATAAAAACTAGAGAGGGAAAGATGAGAGAAGTTAGAGAAAAAGGGGATACCTTTGGAGTTGAAGCAGGAAGTAAATGGAGAAATGAGAATCGAAAGGAGGTTTTTATAATGAACTTGGTGCGGAAGACGAGCAGTCGTCATAATTAGGTCTAAGGACCTATAAATGACAACATGTGTCCCACTAACACCAAATCTCGAGAACGCATGTGATTTCGGAGAAAGAGCGCGTAGCCTCGACGTGGAAATATACCGAGATGATTTATGAAGAACATGGGTAACGTCGGGAAGACGACTTTATAGAACCGATAACCGAGATCACATCATCAATGGACCCGTTCGAAGAAATTCATCGGAAAGATACTTTCAATGAACTGGGGGGACTTATTGTTGGGGATAGATTGCATCTACCCACATAGGCCCATCTTGACGAGATCTCGGCCCAAGGATGAATATTGAAGTCGGCCCACATGGCCCAGAACCAACTTTTGGAGTGCATATATAAAGAGGAAGTTGAGATGAAGAGAGCACACGAAAACATTGGAGAACAAGCCTAGAATTAGGGTTTCTTTCAGATTACTTGTTCTGGCTTTGTTCTTCATAGAAACACTCAAATTCAGTCAATAAACTCTTGATTTGTTCTCCAAATCGACTAGTTGTTAAACCCACCATCGAAATCGATCATCGATCAAGATTACCGATTTCAGATTCAACAGTTAACCACTTCTTCTTACTGAGTGAACCCTAAAAGGGCCGGTCGTTGTGACCCATATTCTTTGTTAAGCAACTGTTTTCTAGTTGTTGCTTTTTTGATCCCTCCAATAGTAACTCTAACTCCACCAGACTCTCCCCGTGGCTCTCCTTGCAATTATGAATTAGAGAACCTATTATCGGAATAATCATGACTGCCACTCTCTCGCCATTTAGGTTCTCAAGGAATAAGATAAAACATTTCAAGATCTTTTCGAAGACTTTGGTTTTCTCTCTTACCTTTTTTTTATCGCGTTGATATTTCCTTTTTGCTATTTCTGAAAGTTTAGCTGCCTTCTTTGTTTTGATGATGGTTCTTTCGATCATAAAGTTTCTAATCGTTTTATACATATTGGTCATGTTCCTCGACGTAAATCTTCTTTCCAATGTTTTTCGTCATAATAGAGGATTTTGATTTCCGTTTTCCTTCTCAATATGAAAATATCACAATCGTGGATTTCTCTTTTCCAGAAAAGGACGGCTCAATTTCATATAATTATTTGTTTTAAAATTCTTCAATATCATTAAAATTATTAAAATTACTATAAAAAAATTAGCTGATTTATTTGTTTTACTTGAGTTTTTAAATTAAAATATTTTATGTTATCATATTTTTCTAACACTATTAATCCAAACACAATACTATATATGTTAACAAAATAAAAAAAATTACAAAAATGAAAATTCAAAGTGGGTTGGGAGGGGGGGGGGGTTGCTGACTGCCTCCCCCATACTAAGCCGGCACTGCCTCCAATTTAATGTTGAGACTATATGTTTTTGGTTTTTCCAAATTTTGTTATTAATATAGAAATCTCTAAAGCTAATAGGATCCTCTATTAAAACTCAAGAGACCTGCTTTACAAAGTCTCATATGGAACCCATGAACTACCATACGGAGAGATTCTGGTTTATGATACAGTTGTAGAGGATAATCCTTCGGGTCTTTGTGAATCATATTCTTTGTTAACCAATTGTTTTCTAGTTGTTGCTTTTTTGATCCCTCCAATAGTAACTCTAACTCCACCAGACTCTCCCCGGGGCTCTCCTTGCAGTTATGAATTCAAGAACCTATTATTGGAGTGATCATGACTGCCACTCTCTCGCCCTTTAGGTTCTCAAGGAACAAGATAAATCATTTCAAGATCTTTTCAAAGATTTTGTTTTTTTTCTCGACTTATTCTTGGGTTCACCCCCTAGGGTGAACTTGTAGGTTCACCAATCGATAGGATTTAGTTCTTTCAGATTCAATATCTTTTTTAAAAAAAAATAATAATAATAATTGTATAGTTATATTATGTTTTTAAAATAAATAAGAAAAGTTGTAATTACCAAAAAAAAAAATATTGTTAACGTTGTCAACAAAACACTAAACCCTAAACCCTTGGTAAGCTCTAAACTTTTAGGTAAATCCTAAAACCTAAATCATAAACGTTAAAAACTAAATCTTAATAACACTAAACCCTAAATCCTTAACCCTAAACCCTTGGATAAATCCTAAGCCCTTAGATAAATTTTAAACTCTAAACCCTAGAGTTTAGGATTTATCCAAGGGTTCAGGGTTTACCCAATGGTTTAGGGTTTATGATTTAGGGTTCAAGATTTAGGGCTTAGTGTTATTAAGATTTAGTTTTAACGTTTATTATTTAGGGTTTAGGATTTACCCAAGAGTTTCGGATTTAGGATTTAGGGTTTAGTGTTTTGCTGACGACGTTAACATTATTTATAAGAAATTGTTAATTACCACTATATTTTATTTATTTTAAAAACATAAACTTGTCAAAAAAAATATTTTGTTTTCTTTTTAAAAAGATATTGAATATGAAATAACTAAATCTTATTGGTCGGGTGAACCCGTAGGTTCACTCTAGGGAGTGAACCAAGGAATAAGTCTTTTTTCTCTCTTTCCTTTTTTTTATTGCTTTGATTTTTCCTTTTTTTATCTCTGAAAGCTTAGCTGACTTCTTTGTTTTGATGATGGTTCTTTCGAGCATAAAGTTTCTAATCGTTTTATACATATTGGTCATGCTCCTCGACGTAAATCTTGTTTTCAATGTTTTTCGTCATAATAGAGGATTTTGATTTCTCTTTTCTTTCTCTATATAAAAATATCACAATCGTGGATTTCTCTTTTCCAGAAAAGGACGGCTCAATTTCATATAATTATTTGTTTTAAAATTCTTCAATATCATTAAAATTATTAAAACTACTGTTAAACAAATTAGCTGATTTATTTGTTTTAATTGAGTTTTAAAATTAAAATATTTTATGTTATCATATTTTCTAACACTATATATTCAAGCACAATACTATATATGTTAATAAAATAAAAAAATTACAAAAATGAAAATTCAAAGTGGGTTGGGAAGGGGGGGGAGGGGGTTGCTGACCGCATCCCCCATACTAAACCTACACTGCCTCCAGTTTAAATTTGAGACTATATGTTTTTGGTTTTTCCAAATTTTGATATTTATATAGAAATCTCTAAAGCTAGTAGGATCCTCTAGTACAACTCAAGCGATCTACTTTCCAAAGTCTCATATGGAACCCATGAACTACCATGCGGAAAGATTCTGGTTTATAATACAGTTGTAGAGGATAATCCTTCAACTGAAACACCACATGAGGACACTGAGTGTCCAGGTGGGCAGTTTGCTCGTCAAACATACATCACTCGTCAAACATACATCACTTGTGCGTTCTCTAACATGAGACTAGAAAAGGATACAGAGACCAATCGTTCCTTGGCATCAAGTGGTTTGGTTTTCCCTGTGAATTTTAAATGTAACTTTATAACTTATTCATGGGTGTGATTTTCCACTTATGATTTATCATAACCTTAAATAATTACAATGCTCAGATTGTAAGAATACCGTAGAAAATTATAGTATTTCGGGATTGAGTACACATAAAAACATGTTCACTTCAGTTTTATGAGATTAATGACTATGATAATATGAACGTAGAAGAGTTTTTTAGTATCAAATATGAATCTTAATAAAATTGAATAATAACGAGTCGAGTCTTAAGGAAACTTTTCAGGGATTTAAGGATTATTTATTTAGGTTTTAGAATAGTGATATTAACTCATTTGTAATTCTGAGATAAAATACCTAAGGTGTAATCAACTTAGTCTCATAACATTAACTACATAACACAAATCATTCAATAAATTAATTTTCATTGACAACCAAAAATATCATAAATGCAATATGAATCAAGTTTGATGTGTTCACATGGTTTTTAAACTTAAATTTCATTGTCTTTAAGAAATCAAGTTCATCTAAATTGGTTTTGATTAACTAATCAAGTGTTATTCAAGTAGAAACCAATCCAATTTTGATCTCTATTTAGCTACTCTAGATCTTGTCGTATATACAAATTTAGATAACGAACGCAATAGAATATATATTTAGCATGGTAGAATATCCATTTGAACTCACAATTAACCCAATATTTCACTACATTATGACTGAAAACATATAAAAATAATTAGAATCAAAATTAAATTCATAAGTAGATATATGAGAGGGGTAAAGAGCTTCTCTAATTGTAGAGGATATATATGATCTTCTTCTTCTTCCTTAAAAATAGTGGAAACAGTGAACCAATTAAGAAATATGAAAATAATTTGGTGAAGATTGTGTATATGAAGGATGACTCATCCTGCTCTCTTTTTTGGCTTTTTCTTATTTATAAATGAAGGAAGTCTTGCGAGGGAAGTCTTTGTCTTCACTCAATTCTCTTTCTCTCGTTGAAGCCAATATAACTGCACCCTCTGTTCTGGTGTAAGTATGTGTATATCAAAGAGTGGTAGCTCCACATATGGCTCAACTTCAATGTGATCTTCAAATGTGTCTTCCTCTTCTTCTGACCACTCAAAGTAGCTCAATGCTATCACCTCAAAAAAGGAAAAGCTAGAATAAAAGGTTATTCGCTATATAAAAGCAAAACAAAGCATAAGAAAATGAAGCTTAACCTCAAGAAAGTTTGAAATCATAATGACAAATCTACTTAGTTCTCCGGCTACGGCGCCAAATTGATTTCTGCGTTTTACCAAAAGTCAATTAACCTAATGTGCACGCTACCACAATCGAATGGTCTATCGATGCAGCACTTTAGGATCAAATCCACAAGGAACTAAAGATCTATAACACTAAGAATTCACACTCTCTTAATCTAAGAAAATAGGAAGATGATTGATTGGTAACAAGCTAAAATCCTAGAAATATAAACAAGGTGATCTCAAATTCAATCAAAAAATAAGTGCAAGAACTAATCAATAATTAAGGATAGATCCATGGGCAAGGTAATTGATATAAGATGATCAAGGTTCAATCTCAGATGTTCAAACAAACAATCAACAAGTCTATATGTCTAGAACTCATTCAAATAGATTAATCCACTCCCGTCATAATAATCCATATGCTAATCGTGCATTAAACATCAACTCCGTTGGCCTAACACATTCAAGCATGCATAAATAACAAGTCTATTAACCATTTAACATCTCTAACATCAATTCACATTGGCTAGACATGAAAAAGACAATATTAGGTTGGATCAGACATTTCATCGAACACCTTCCGGGTGCGAAATGACTAAAGCTTTAAATTAAATTGATCATTGCTAATCTAGCATTAAGAACACCTAACAAGCATATAAAAATGTTAACCAAGCAAGAAACTTCCTAGATATCCACCTAATCACCCTAATCTACTTAACCCATAAATCACAAAATGATTACTCATTGTTCTCCATGATAAATCTTAAATCCATGTAATATTCAAGGCTAATCATGTTAATGATGAAGAGAAACAAGATATTAGACAAAGTCTTAAGAGAAAATGAGATATCCCTAGGGTTTTTGATTCTCAATCTATTTATAGAAGACAAGAACCATCTTGGTTTGACCTTACAAACCAAAGTCAAACCGTATTAAACCGGTCAATAATCTAATTTCGCAAATGGATTCACCACCGCGGGTTCTTCCTCCCACTCCACCAAGCCGTTCCCAAGCTCCATATGTTGCCAGCGGTTGAGCCATGTCGTTGGGTGTTGCCCGCTCATGTACTTCTTCTGAATTTGAAGTTGTCAAAGTTCCCAAGCGGTGTCTTCTCATCGCAACAGTGAGCCACTGCAAGTCCCGTTATGATTGGTTGCTCCATTACTTGGTCTTCGATGTGGCTGAGCTCAGAGTTATGGAGCGGTATTGGTTTCTCGCTCTGCACACACGCTCTGGTTCACACTCAATACCGAGCGGTGTCTCTCTCCCGCTACATCAAGTCGCTCTAACTCGAGGTCGACTTCTCCAAATCGCGACTCTAATGACCCGTGAAGGCTCATGGTCTCATCCGTGTTGGCTCCATGTCGTTGGTGGTCGTCAGCTCGCACCTCCGCCTTGAGTCTTCTTCATCTTCGTCGCGAATCCCATCCAAGCACCACTTGTCTCCAAATATCGAGCTATCCTCCTCCACGTCTTGCTCAGATCCTCCACCGTGCTATGATAACGTCTCTATTTCAGACCCTGCCATGGTAACCGTCGGAATCGTCGGGATCGAAGGGGAGAAGAACAACAATGGTGATCTTTAGCTGTTTTGCACATCTGGTCCTTCCCTTTTTGGTTGTTAACGATTTGACCCCAAAACTATTGAAATTGCATATATGTCCTCACGACTAAATCCATGGACTTTCGATTGTGCGATTAAACCAAGCAAACATTCCCAAATTGTAACCTTGGTCCCTAAATTTTGTCTTCTTTCGTTTCAGTCCCCGTACTTCCAAAATTGAAGAAATGTCCTTGCGATTTGACCCAAAACTTCTAATTGTGCACTCCAAACCCTGTTATATGCAATTATGCATGCAAATGCAATATATACATCTAAATGCGTACTAAATGATCATAATGAGCTAAAATATAAATCTAAAATTTATCAAACTTAAGAGATATCAGCATTTATAGAGAAAGTGTTTACAGTTATAACAAATTGGTGCGCTTGTGATACTAGATCAAAACCACGCGACGATGGCGACTTCAGATGATTCAGAAATGCAAATCGAGACAACAGTGGTGCAAATGCAAGACGACCTGGAGATTATACATATGGGTTGCAATAAGTTGGCGAAAGCAGATCGCGATTCAATAAAGCGATTCGGATCTCTGGAGAAAAGATCCACAATCTTGGTATGTAATTAAATTAGAGGATCGGAGATATGAAGAGGTAGATGACGGCAATATCTAATAATACACTACTGAGAATCGAGGCACAAGGATTCTTAACGCAGCGATCAGGGAAAGAAATTGCTTCTTCTTCTCAAGTACCGCAATTGAATCCTTTACCGGAACAAAACTATACTCCGTTAGGTTGATATGCATGTATTATCTGGTTGATTACTGTTTGATTTGGATTTCACGAGTTGAAAGGTTTTTCCGATTCGGCAACTACAATGATTTGGAGAAGTTGGATTTGGTTGCTTTGAGTTTGAAGGGTCCAATGTTGAATTGGTTCAATGTTGAACTTGTTGGACGCAGTTTACGGAAAGACTACTAGACAGATTTGCAGGGGAAATAGATGATGAGCCAGTGGCGCGTTTTTTTAGTATTCAGCAGACGAGAGATATTGCTAATTACGTGAACGAGTTTGAGTTGTTGGTGCCACAAGTAACTGGCATAGATGAGAAGAACTTGGAGAAGATTTTTTACAATGGTCTTAAACTTGAGATGAAAGAAGTTATTAGAATGAAAGAACCAAAAGGCTTGAAGAATCACAAAGCAGCTGTAATGAAGATGCAGAAAACGGTATTTTGTAAGGTCATGGGTGATGAAAAAGGGTGTCAGTCGCGGAATAGACCGAGTCAGACAAACTACAATAGCTATAATAGACGAGCAGTCTTGGGGCCTGATAAAAGCAACTGTAATATGTAATAAACAAGGAACACAAGAGAAACCGACGCAAACACTAAGACCTCATCAATATCATACTGAAGCAAAACTTGATCAAATGAGGGGAGATGGAATTTTTTTCAAAGGTAAGGGCAAATGGTTTAAAGGTCATCCTTGTGATCAAGCGGAGTTACAAATCATGACTTTGATCAATGGACAGGCAATGGAAGTATTAGAAGAAAATATGGTTGAGATCACTGAGTTGGAAAAGGAACAAACACCAGCAGTGGAGACTGAGTTGATGGAGCTTTCACTGAATTCGTTTTTGGGATTATCTTTTCCAACGACGACTAAAGTGTGGGGACAAATCGGCAAGATTTCAGTTCTGATGTTATTGGATAGTGGAGCTACGCATAATTCATCTCTCCGTCAGCTTTATCAAAATTAAAAGTTACTCCAAATACTCATCCGAACTTGGAAGTTATGCTAGAAACGAGTGTGTCAGTTAAAGGTTTGCGAGTTGTAAAGACATTAACTTTGTGCTTCAAGGACTGTATTTTTCAGTGGATTTTATTGCATTGGAGCTTGGAAAAGCTGATGTTGTTCTCGGTATTCAGTGGCTGAAGACTCTAGGCAAATACTTAGTTGGCTGGGAAGCACATGAATGTTCTTTTGTATACAGAGGATCATGGGTGTCGATAACAGGGGATTGCAGTTTACACGGTCAAATGAGTAATTTGTTGAGGTCTGTTCCGAGTCAGGAAATGCCGGGCAGTGATATAGAATCCGATACAGAAATTTGTCTCTGAATGTGAATTATGTCAATGCCATAAGCACTCAACACTCTGTCCTGCTAGGTTATTACAGCCCTTACCAATACCAGATCGTGTGTGGGATGATATATCAATGGACTTTGTGAAGGGATTACCACAATCAGGAGGAAAGAATGTGATCTTAGTGATGGTTGATCGTTTGAGCAAATATGCTCACTTTATTGCGCTTAAACATCCTTTTACAGCGGTTGAAGTGGCGTCTGTTTTCAAAAAAGTAGTGAAGTTACATGTATTTCCAAGATCCATTGTTTCCGGCCGCGATCGTATATTTTTGAGTGCCTTTTGGAGTGAGTGCTTTCGTTTAGCAGGGACTAAGTTGAAGTATATTACTGCTTACCATCCACAATCTGATGGTCAGACGAAAGTGCTTAACCGTTGCCTTGAGACATATTTGAGGTGCTTCACTTTTGTGCATCCGATAAAGTGGCTTGATCTCTTGTCATGGGCTGAGTTTTCTTACAATACGAGCTATCACACAGCTTTAAATGCACGCCTTTCAAAATCATGTATGGTATGGATCCTCCCCAGTTGTTGGGTTATGAAAGGGGATCAACCGGAAACTTTGAGTTGGAGCAGTCGCTGTTGTTCAGAGATGATGTGTTGAAAGATATTAAGAGTCATCTTGTGGAGACTCAACAATTTATGAAGAACACCGTGGCTAAGCACAGAAGAGATTTACAGTTTCGATTTGGTGTTCTTGAAGTTGCGACCCTATAGACAGACTTTTGTGCTTTTAAACGATTGTGAAAGAAGTTGGCAGCAAGGTATTATGATCCATTTAGGGTTCTACAGAGAATTGGTGTTACTGCTTAACGTTTATAGCTTCCTCCAGATTCAAAAATTCACTCAGTATTTCATGTGTCTCAATTAAAACCGGTATTGGGGAAGGGTCATTCCTTTACTGAGGGAATTTTCAGTTGAGGATGAATTGGTCGTGGAGCCACAAGCTTTTTTAGATATGAGATATGATTCTTCGGGTCATTTGGAAGTTCTGATGCAATGGTGTGGCCTACCGGTACATGAGACGTCATGAATCTGTATGGTGAATGCTCTTGCACAGTTTCCGCTGTCTAAGCTTGAGGACGAGCTGGGTCTTTGTACGGGGGATATTGATAGGCCGTTAAGAGCTTATTATAGAAGGAAGAATGATAAGAAGAGAGAGAGGAGTTGAGAGAGGATGGTGTGAGAAGTGAAGAATTGAAATAAAGATGACAAGGATGGAGGACTTCAAAAAGTAGTATAAATACTCTTATACTGTTTACAATTTTGTTATGCTTGTTGTAACAAACTCTGTTGACACTATGAGTCAACTTGATCGTCATGTGATCAATATGTGTTAGTTATAGTTGAGTATTCCTTCCATAAACTGAGTATTTCCAGAAAAAGGGTTTACAATCATAACACACACTGCCTAGTCTCAAAAGTCATTATAATATGTAATAATTTATGTGAAATTTTCGTATCCTATGCTAAAGACTTGGAACTTATGAGGCTTCACTTATATTGAGTGAATAAAATAATCATTGTTTAACTGACATTAAATGCACTTGATGCTGATTTCAATAACAATTTCGGCATGAAGACTAAACATGTTAACCATGCCCATGAAAAAAGCATCCTGATTTCAAACAAAACAATCACCACATGAGAAGTCGGAACGAATAGTTTATGCAACCTAAAAAAACATAGGTGACTGATTACCATTCTAAATCATGCCACACGGTAAAAAAATGTAAATACAACCCACACATTCATAAGCTTTCTTCGTGAACCACCAAGAGGAATATACATATACCTCATTTCATATTACAATATGCAAAAACACAAGTCACAAGCTAATATCACCTAGCAAGCACTACAACATGGAATCTAGACTCATTAAAGATATATTCTCCTGCGGACCTGTCTCCGCCACGAGCGATCCTAATCGTTATCGGCAGTGCTGCTAACTTATGGTGGCTGGTGGCTTGGATCCAGGGGTCGGGTCGTTTGAGGGCTGCTGGCTCGGGATCTCTGCAGGGCTTCGCTCTCTTTCTCTCTAATTAGAAAAGAGCAAGAGACACCTCCTTTTATAGGAGAAAAAAGAGAAACCCTAGGTTTCTCCCTTTTGGATCTTTTACAAGTGGGCTTTTCCCCTTTTAATTAAAAGAACTTTATGGGTCGGGTTTAGGGATGTTACATGATAGGCCAGAAGGAAGACATTGTATGTGGCCCAATAATATAGGTACTGGAGGGTATTACTGTAGAAGAATAAAGAATAAGGTGAGGTGGATGAGAAGGGGAACAAGTGCACATGCCTTGTCGTGCACATGGAAGGTGTGAGTACGTAAGGAGGAGCTTAGAATAAATATTGAGGGTATTAGGTTGTTATGCTTTACCATTTGGTTGATCATCATGTTCATGTGAGAGAGGGTACCCGTGTGAGAGGATCTTTTGTAATCTTGGTGACAATCAATAAATGTATTTCTTTTGTCGTTGTTCTTTACATTTTGAGAGATTTCTCGTAACAAACTTGGTATCAGAGAAACATCGATTCTGAGACCATGCCACCGAAGAAAGTTGACATGGAGCAAGCCATTGAGACTCTACAAAGGGATCTGGGAAAGCTCACCGGGGTGGTGACTGAACAGAAGCTTGAATAGAGACAAGGAGGAGAAAGAGTGAACAAGTTGGAAAGCGTTGTAACAGCCATGTTAGAGCGTCTTGATCAACGGTTCAAAGACGAAGATGAAGCTAAGAAGAAGCAACTCAAGATCAACAAAGGGAAGGGTCATGAGATTGCTATGGCTTCCTCTGGGATTGTGAAGATCGGAGAGTGTGTATCTTCGGGGAACAACAATGAGTCGATCACGACACCCACTCCAACAAAGGAGCGTTTTGAGGGATTATATCATAGTGTGTAGGTGGGGCCGGTGATGACTCAGACGACAGGATCACAGATGACCAGAGCGCCACCATCAACGCGAAAGCTTGAGTTACCAGTGTTCGACGGAGACAATGCTGACAGCTGGATCATGAGGGTGGAGCAGTATTTCGAGGGAGAAGATTACACTGAGGAGGAGAAACTCAGATCCCTGCGAATGTGTTTTGATGGAGAAGCCTTGTTGTGGTACCGTTGGAAGAGAAACAGGAGTGCGTTCCAAGACTGGAACAACCTGAATCACCGGGTCTTGGAGAAGTATTCGGTTATGAAGGACACCACCACCGGAGAGAGGCTATTGAAGATAACCTAGGAGGGAACGGTCAGAGTGTATATCCAAGAGTTTATCTCATTAGCCACAAATACGACGGGGATTTCTGATCATGTTCTAGATATGTCTTTTATGAATAGCTTGAAGCCGAATACAAGAGCATGGGTAAGGATGTTTGAGCCAAAAACGCTTCAGAAAATGATGGATACGGAAAAATTGGTGGAGGAATGGTCGACGGAAGAGTCACCGACGGAAGAGTTGCCGACGGGAGGATCGTCGGGATCGGGGGGTTTATCGCTGAGGCCCAATTACAAGAAAGAAGAAAACCCTACCACATTAATGGGCCGACAACAACAAATAAAGCCCAATACTCCAAAGCCTAGCTTTAACTCTGGCTATCATACGACAGCGTCTAGGTCACAAGGTAAGTGGCCTCTAATCTCACACAATCGCCTGAGCTAGAAGAGATGGAGGACGCGGAGCTGTCTATGAACTCGGTGGTGGGGATGATATCACCACGAACTATGAAGCTCTGTGGAAGTATGTGAGGTTAATACGGGGCTAGGGATTGAGCCGAAAGCCACGACGAGTTACGGAGGGCTACTGGCAGGAGGAGTGCCAGTCAAAGGCATTGGGGTGATAAAAGGAGAAAGGTTGCAGCTTCAGGGGTATACGATTGATACGACTTACTTACCCTTGGAGCTGGGGTTGGCTGACATCATTTGGGGAATTCAGTGGCTCGACACCTTGGGGGAGACGCGATTCATTTAGAAGCTGCAATGGATGAAACTTGTGGATGGAGGAGAAGTGGTGACGTTGCAAGAGGACCCAAGCTTACACTGCTACGGTGTCTCTAAGACCTATTTGGAAAGCAATATTGCAAGATGGAGAAGGAATGATGGTAGAATTTTGTGGGTTACACAAGGAAGAATAGATGGGAGAAGAAGAGGAAACGAAAGTGTGGAAGGGAGTACTAGAGAAGTATGCAGGGGTGTTTGAAGAACTGACAGGTTTGCCTCCCTCCAGGGGGAAAGAACACGCAATCAACCTGAAAAAAGGAGCCAATCATGTTAGTGGGAGTCTGTTTCGCTATCCTCAAGCCCAGAAGGCCGAGAAAGAGAAACAAATAGCGTCTATGTTGGCTTCATGCATAATCCAAGAGAGAAACAGCCATTTCTCATATCCAGTGATGTTGGTGAAGAAGACGATGGCAGTTGAAGATTATGCATTGACTACATGACGTTGAATTAGGTGACATTGATTATAATTTTGTTAAAACATTTTTTCAAATTCCAAAATTATTTTGAAATTATTTTAAAATATTGGAATAAATATTTTGATATATATTGTTTGGAAAATTTCAATTATACCACATGTTTGATACCACTTTTCAAATTTACCATTAATGAATAATTATTTTCATAAATACCATAAATTTATTGTTAAAAAGCACTAAGTTAATTTTCTAAATATTTATAAAACATTTATAAACTCAACCCCACCTCCTTAATACTAAACCCTAAACAATAATCACTAAAGTATAAAGACAAATGTTAGTATATTTTTGATTGATGATATTTTTAAAAAGTAGTACTAGCTTGTGTAATTTTAGCAATTTTTCTATATTTTTAGTAGTTTTAATAAATTTTAGGTTGAATTTTACAATATTTTTCAATAAATTATTATTTATATTTTAAATGCTTTAAATAAAATAGGTATTAATAATATTTTTAATATTTAAATTATTTAATAGTTTTAATAATAAATAACTATAATTGGTGTTCAATTTTATTAAATAAAACCGTTATATATATATATAAAGTGACTGTTGAATTAATATGTGGAAGAAAGAGAAGATAATATGGAGTGTTAAATTAAAAGATTGGGTTTTAAATTTGTAAGCCATTGAACATAGTCTAAGAATATCTACAATGATTAAGTTATTCAATACCCTCCTCTTTTCTTTTTAGCACTTCACATCATTTTTTATCTATTCCACCTAATTATTCAACATTCATTTCATTTTTAACATATATATAACTATTGTTTAATAAAATTGGAGTGACGCTCTATTTTCTCCCGAGAACTATCATATATCACCAAATTCACACAAATTTTAAACATAGGTCAGTTCCCTCCATTAAACAAAAGTTTGAATCTAATTTCTCCATATAATAAATGTTTGAATCCAGTTTTCCCACATATTAGAAGTTCAAAATCAGTTTCTACACAAACGTGGATTAACCATGGTGTACTATTTACCAATTAAACCAATTAAACCCAAACGATCCACCTAAAAGCGGTTTTAACTCATTATTACCTGATTTATACCTAATACTAATGGTTTACCCGAAACGAAAATCCCCAATTATCACTGCTTTTGATCTAGTATTAGGTTAAGTGTTGTTAGTATTAGGGGTTCTCGGCCATATAGCCCGTACTACTTGTACCTTAGGTATAAGTGTTGGTGAGATTTGGATAGGACTCTAGTCCCTTAGGTATTTCCTAGGGGTAGTGTGCTGAGTGTGCGATGTCATATAGCATGTTCGAAACCCGCCATGCTAGACATGTTTAGGGGTGATTAATGTTTCCTCGACTTCGTACCCAACGGGTTCAAACAAACCCCTTATTCGCTGGATCGGGAAGATTCAAAGGAACAAGGTGATGGCTTATGGCTGAGTATTATACAATGGTATAACGGTCAACAGTGACCAGAATGACTGTGGACTGTCGTGCGGTGACCTGAATGACTGTGGGCCGCGGTCGGGTGAAAGTTCTTTCTCCTAGTCTTGGTGATAGGGGGATAGGATATTGTCGATGTTGAGGAGGAACACGAAGTCACTAGGGCCTGAGTTAGAGAGTCGTGTTGTGTCGAGTTAGATTTATTGTGTCGTGTTTAGTAGAGGGTTGAGGAACCCTGGTATTAGCACCGATATACGGTGTTAAGACTTAGATTGAGTAGTAATTGTTAGACTTAAGGATCCGTTTGAGTATATTGCCGTATGGCCAAGGTTGTTATTGTTTGACTAAGGTTGAGCATACTTTAGTTGGTATGGTTTAGGGATTAGTCTTAAGCTTTATTTATGCATTTAGGCTAAATTGATTGTTATTTTGGGTTGTCTTGTCTAGCTACTAGATTTTGGGTAGAGGTTGCCAGATTAATGAGTGACCTTAAGTTGCTCACCCAACTTTCATTGACCTTTTTGCCTGTATTAGGTAGTAGAAGGTTGGACACGTAGGACACCTGAGTAATTTTGCAGTGCATTTGGGCACGGTTTGATTCTTAAAATGTTTTATGATTCTGTTGCGTTTTATTTGGGTTTCGGATCCCTTAAAAGACTTATAATTGGATTTAGAATTTAAAGGGTCCAAGATGATATTGGTTTTGTCTGAACCAACACAAAGTTATATCTTGGTACGGGTTGAAAAGCTTTAGGCCTCGATCTAACGAAACCGTTAACTCCGGGTACTTATTGCAAAGCCTTAATCCTTGATTTAGCGGGACGTGTTAGTGGATGAACTGGTATAAGTTGTGGATTAAGTTCTTGACTCTGACCGGATTCTCCCTAGCCTGTCACGTAACGCTTCTGAACCATGTGTTGGGTTGGACGATCATTCATGTTCTTATTTGATTGTTGGCTAGCCGGTTGGCTCATTTCATCTCTAACCTTCGGTGTTGGTTGGTCGATCGTTCATGTTCTTGTTTGATTGTTGGCCGGTGGGTAGACCATACGTCTAAGATGGTTCAAGGTTGTTATAGAGGTGGTATTAGAGCATGGTTACGTTATGCTCATTGGCTCTCAATTTTTCAAATGTTTTTGATATTTTTTGAGTAACAAAAGAGTCGCCAATGCACTCCCTCGGAATCCGGCCGTGTCCAATCATTGGGGAGGGACAAGATAGAATATAGTATTAGAATTTTTACTAACACCTATATATCTTGTAACTTGATTTGGCAGGTTGTTGTACTGGTGAGTAGGAAGAAGACTCGAGCGATGGAGGATTTCAACATCTTTCCGGGACCGACCCTATCAGATCTTCTTGATTCACATGATTTTGATCAGGTTATGCATGATATACTTCTGAAACCTATTATCATTTCTGACGATCATACAGAGTCAGACCCTGTGGTGGTTCCGACACCGATTATTATCATTTATGGCGAGGACACAAAGTCAGATGCTATTGTTTCGGAGATGCCTATAGTAGCACAACTTAGTCCTATCAAGATATGGTCTACTGGCACAAACGGAGAGACACCTAGTTATGATCCCGCTGAGGATCATGGTTCGTCACCACCGACCCCAGAGGTGGTGATGCCACCCAGATCCCCACCTTTAGAGACGTTTGAGCTACCAATCTAACCTATGTCACTGAGATTACCCGACTCAACTTACATCCTGATGATTGACGTGGAGCATGAGTTAGAGACAGGATGGTTGACTCTCTTTTATCAGCCTATAGAGTCTATTGGATATAGTGAGGACAATCCACTATTGTGTAACCCAGAATTGATGATTATCGAGGAGCCATTTCCTCAGACAATGGAGACTCCATATCCGCAGATGATATACGAGAATGGAGAGCCTTCCAGATTTCCAGCGACGGAGGCAGCCACAATGGAGTTACCATTCCCGCAGACCATATACGAGACTTGAGAGCCATCTAGCTTTTCAGCAATGGGAGAAGCTTACACTCCTGGGGGACCGACTTCTTTTGGTGATCCTTACGCTCCTCAGTCCTTTCACTATGGAGTTGGGCTACTGCCTGAACGGCTGCTAGTTACTATATCTATGGCGTCCTTAGACGCTAAGGGTCGGGTAAGTAGGATACTAACTTTTTGATGTGATATCGATGTATAGACTTTTGTGGTGTTTTGTGACAGCCTCTGTCCCTGTTGTTGTATGATAAACCATCAGAAACGATCAAAGATATTTTTCTATCAAGTATATGTATATTTGATGGGAGGATGTGTTTTGTAGTGAAAATGGTTGTCATTTGCGTAATCTATTAAGTAATTAAGTGACAATGTTATTCAAGTATGCATGTTCTTGTTTAATTGTTGCATATTTGAGTTATATGGTTCGTAAGATGAAAAATAGAGATCGTTAGGACATACGGTTCAGCAGAACATGCATTTACAATGGTTGAAATATTACATGAATTGTTAGTAGTATTAGAACCTTAAATTTAGACCATCTTTTTAAAGACTAGATAGTGGAATCTAGAATGCTTGGATATGATTGCTAGGTTGCCTGGATAGAATTGCTAAATTAAATGGTTAGTGCTTTATTGGGTTAGTTGATGACTAACTTGCATGTGAAGTGTTCTATTAAGTTGCAGCTAGTAAATGTGTTCGTTGATCGAAACTTTAAGGATGGAAATCTTAAAGTGAAGAGAGTTCAAGGCCAAAAAACAAAACCCAAAGAGAAAAAGGAAAGATAGGTTCATAGTAACTGGACCGTGGTATGGACTGGAAAGTGTGAAGGAACAAAACTTCATTTGGCAGGACTTCATAAATATTTGGGAAAAAGAAAGTTTGAGAAAAGGTTTGAGTAATCATGAGCAATGATGATATCTATCTAAAGGATAAGATAATATATGAGAAATTAATGTTATGGTGGAGTAAAAGCAATAAGATGATCCATCGATTATTCAACTTAAGAGATATGAAGACGATTGTGGAGACCTTGAGGAGGACACTCAAGGAACAGTGGTAGACAAAGTAAATATATTAGGGAAATGAGTTGAGAATGAGTGAACCATGGGAAATCAAGAAGTACATAAGTGAGAGGATTGAAGACTAAGGGGAATGCTTGGGAATGTATCAAGGTAGAGCGAGAACAGAATCAGAAGTCTGGATGGAGTCCAACGAAATCGGAAGAAGACATCAAAAGCGAATCGACGAAGAAACACATCAAATGACCAAGACCGTAAGACGAACTAAACTTAGGAGAAATTATCATCAAGGAGGAGTTTGTCGTGAATCTGAGCAATTGGAAATCTAAGAATTCGAGAACAAATTCTATTAAGGGCGGTCGAGATCTACAAGTTGGAATTCAGAACTAAGCTTTTGGGAATCAAAGTATTATGAGAAAATTTTAAGTTTTGATCACATAAAACTTGACTTGATTCGAATAAAATAGAAGATTGGTCGAGCATCTACTTAGTGGTCGAGTCGCGGGCGATCGGATTGTTTGAAAAAATTAGACGTACAAGGTGGTCAAAGAAATGATTTTGCATGAGTCGATTAGGTCACTCGACCATGGTTAGACCATTTTGTAGATCAAAGCAAGACATTTTGGAAGGAAGACGGTTTAGAAGCACGATATTTTAGAAGCATGATGTTTATGAAGCATGAAATTTCCGAAAAATAACATTTTTGGAAGAACGTCGTATGAATAAAATATTATGTTTGGAAATAATAAGTCAAAAGCACTACATGAATTAAGCAGGACATGAAGTAAGCACGACGGAAAAACCCGAAATTGGACAAAAATCTTAATTTCAATATTATGGAACTTTTTGGTGAAGCCGGAGCATTGGGAAATATTTATCGCCAAGGTCAGAATTTAGTTTGGAATTTATTAAAAATATTCAGCGCACCAGAACGGCTGCAGAAAAATATTCAGGATTGATCACGGGCCAAAAATATGCCGGAAGGGCTGAAATTAGACAAATGGACTTAGAAGCACGAGGTGGCTCAATGCATGGGATCAGAACGTGGTGTCCACTGTCTAAAAGGTGTTTTTCTACACAAGCACGAGGTGTCGCCGCACATGGAAGCAGTACATGCGACTTGACATGTTGGTGCACGAGGTGCTGCCTCACATGTGACCAAAGAATGCTGATCGACATATGGGCACTGTGGTGTTGCCTTGAATGCAAACAGGTCATGCATCCATACATGTGTAGGACGTGGTGTCACTTTGCATGCGAGCAGGTCATGCGAGCTGACATGTGGAGCAAGAGGTGCCGCCACACATGCGACCGGAGCCATGCGGACGGACACACGGGCTGCCACACGACTTGAATCTGATTGGCTGTTGATTCCTATAAATAGGTATTCCACCCTCTCATTTCAACACATCCAGAACACTTCAAAGCATAAAACTTGAGAGAAAGCAAAGAAAGAAAGTTAGAGTTTCGATAATGTTCGAGAGTTCTAGAGAGTTTTGAGGTCAGTTTCTATACCAGTTTTGAGTTAGCGCCTAGGAAAGGTACTGTTCAAGTGATGATCAGTCAAGTGAAGATCAGTTCAGTCTAGTCCATTCAAGACGTCAGTATTGGGTTTTGGCTAAGGTCTCTCCGATCAACCAGCTTCTCTCCACCCTAGAACATTGTGATTTGGTTTGTTTGAGTTCCACTTGAAACTTAGGATAGATCGAGTATTCATATAGAGTAGAATTCTCACGCTGTTGCATGGTAGAGTTCTTAGGGTTATTTATTAAACCGGACTCAGTTTAGCATGGACTAAGCTGAGATAAAGTTTAATTAAGACTGAGTTAATAACTTTACTAGGACTAGAAAGATAAGTTACAATTATTCATGAATTGGTATATCATCTTAAATTATGACCTAATTAAATTGACATAGGGATGAAATGCATGTCTTGATTTATTTATTACTTGGTTGATTAGTTATGTATTAGACATGCCTTAGATATGTTAGGATAATTGCTTGCTAGGTGGTAGTTCTGTGCAGGGAATAGGTTATACACTGGTGAAGTCTAAGAATATTAGTTGATTTCTAAATAGAGGTTGTTTGAGAATTAACGGTTATTTGGTAAAGTGTTGTTTAGTATTAGGGGTCCTATTCCATATAGGCCGGACTACAGGTACTAGTGGTTAGTGTCCTAGACTCCTAAGTGTTGTTGAGTTTTGGACAGGAGTCTAATCCCTTAGGTCTTCCTTAGGGGTAGTATGTTGAGTGCGTGATGCCATATAGCATGTGTGAAACCCGTCATGTTAGGCATGTTTAGGAGTGATTAGTGTTTCCTCGAATCCGCTGGTTACGAGGTTCGCTGGATCAAGGAAACTCCTTATTTGCTGGATCGGGAAGACTCAGAGGAATGAGGTCATTGCTTATGGCTGAGTGTTATACGACGGTGTAACGGTCGATAGTGACCCGAATGACTGTGGGCCGTGGTCAGTTGAAAGTTCCTTCTCCTAGTCTTTATGACAGGGTGATAGGATATTACCGATGTTGAATAGGAACACGAAGTCACCAGGGCCCGAGTTAGAGAGTCGTGTTGTCTTGAGCTAGATTTATTGTGTCGTGTTTAGTAGAGGGTTGAGGAACCCTGGTGTTAGCACCGATATACGGTGTTAAGACTTATATTGAGTCGTGATTCTTAAACTTAGGGAACAGTTTAAGTAGATGGCTGTATGGCCAAGGTTGTTATTGTTTGACTATGATTGAGCATACCTTAGTCGGTATGGTTTAGGGATAAGCCTTAAGCTTTGTTTATGCGCTTAGGTTAGATTGATTTTTATTTTGGGTTGTTTAGGCTAGCTACTAGGATTTTGGGTTGTCTCGTTGAATTTTTTGCAGGTATCAGGTTGTTGAAGGCTGGACGCATAGGACACCTGAGTAGTTTTGCAGTGCATTTGGTCACGGTGTGATTCTTAAAATGTTTTATGATTCGATTGAGTTTTATTTGGGTTTGAGATCCCTAAAATCTTTAAATGTTCTTACAAGAGTTATAACTGAATTTAAAAATTAACGGGTCCAAGATGATATTGGTTTAGTCCAAACGAACACAATGTTAGGTCTTGGTACGGGTTGAAAAGCTTTAGACCTCGATCAAACGGAACTGGTAACTCCGGGTACGGATTGCAAAGCGTTAAGCCTTGATTTAGTGGAACATGTTATTGAATGAACTGGTCTAAGTTGCGGATTAAGTTATGTGACTCCGACCGGATTGTCTGTATACCGTCACGGAGCGCTTCCAAACATTTTTGTGGAAATTGAATTTGAACTTCTAATATGTGGGTAAACTGGATTAGAATATTTATTATATGGGGAAACTAGATTCAAACTTTTGTTTAATGGGGAAATATAATTATGGTTAAAGTCTATGTGGATTTGGTGATATAGGATAGTTCTCGGGGGAAAATGGATCGTTCCTTTAATAAAATTCAACACCCTACCCCACTGCTTTTAATTTATCCTTTTATCTTTCATAATTTAACAACTACATATTAAATAATATTTTTGATTGTAATTAACTTAAATAGTTTAAATGACATAGTTTTTAATTATTTTATTTATATTATCAACTATTTCAAAAAACAAAATTGATATTATTAAAACAAATAAAATTACGAAATTTCAAATACACACGATATACCACACAAAACAACAAATAAAAACACAACTTATTTGGTATAATATACTCCATTCAAACACAATAAATCTTAAATCATACACAACAATATAAAGTCTTTTTAATCATGGAACATTCTGAATTTCATCCATATGTGTGTGACTAGATATGCTTGCAATTCATAATGTTTATTAGAATCACGTAATTCAGATCTAGCACACACATAATTTGCAAATCATATATATAATAATACAGTTTCTCTTTCATGAAGTTGCCACCTCAGCATCAGATGGATCACACTTAAAAAATATTTAGTTAAAATAAACTTATCTAATAAATAATTAGCAACATAGGGTTATTGAAGCTAGGTTGTCTGACGCAAGAGAAAGTGTTTTGTCCGTTAAGAAACAACAAATTCGTTGGATAGCTACGCATATGTTAATATATAGTCCTTAGTTAATTTGTATGTTTATTTGTCTGATACTAATTTTTGCTAACAATTAACTTTTGTTAAAACAAATAAATATAAATCATATATATAATAAGGGAGTTCCCTCTCCCTTTAAGGTGTCCAACTCAACATTTAATGGGTTCCATTTAAAAAATAATAATATACTAGAAATAAAATGTGTGAATAAAAGTATGATATCGATTTCAATTTAATGAACACTTATCGAATTACAGAAAGGCTCGTATGAGTTATGTTTTAATCAGTTTCGTATCTTTAATTTAGGCTTTGTCACTTAAAAAAACTCCATATTATGATACGTCGCCGTCTAAGTATATTTAGTTTTTTTTTCATTGTCGTCGTCATCGTCGAAGCAAAGCCTCGTTATCTTTTTGTTTGGTAATCTATGTTAAATTCTAGGTCCCCTCTTCTTTAATTTTATCATTATAAATGGTCCTCATTCGTAGACCCTCTGTAAAATCTCTTATCTATCCTTCATCTTTAACATAACAAATCTGCATCTATAAAAAAGTGATCAAACAAGATCAGTGGCATCATCTTAACCAAATCCGAATCCATCTTTCATGTATCTATCAAAGCACTCCTATAAATTTAGGTACATACAACCAAAAACTCCTGCTACAATCCACTGTAGAAACATGTTGTTAGAAAATTCTTTATTTTCAGTTCACGTCCTCCTATGACTGATCTTCTTCATGATTTATGTCTCCGCTTCATACGCCACCCTTGAAAATCTTTTATCAGGACTGATTGGTTGAACGTGTTGGGATGGTTTATATGTCGGACTTAAGTAAATAAACTTATCTTATACTTTGTTTTTTATTTTGTTATATGTTTAGCATCTATTTAGGCTTACTATAGTAGGTAGTGACACATTATTGTATGGCAGGTAAAAAAATATCGTTGGTATGGTTGACGAAAATATGCAGAACCTAAAGAAGTAAAGATATTTATTTATTATGAATCAACATTTTTGATCTTTGTTTCTATAAGTTCATTGTTAGTCTCTATTTTTTCAAAAAATTGTGAATCATGTGAAGAAAGAGCTGGGACGATAATTTGGAGGTATATCATTTTACTAAAAAAAAATATTTTACTAATGGTTTACTGGTTTATAATAAAGATCATGCATCATATAATGGTTTTTTAGACGATGAGTAAGAAAAAATTATAGAGATGTAAGCAACCTTAGAGTTTGAAGGGAAAGTGGAGTTATATGTGTTTATCCTCAGGAAATACGTGAACATAAAAAATCATGTTGTCCATTTTAAAAGAGAAGAAGAAAGAGCATCGACATGTTCCTGTATAATATAATCTTATATCTTTTATTTCTTTTGTTTAGTATCTCATTCAGATTCTAAACTACATAAACACACTAAGTGACAAGGTAATGATCATTGGGTATATGTCGGATAAGGGAGTGAGGATTACACATTCAAACACATGAGCAAAAATCAGTATGAAAAAAACTTTTTCAATCTGACGATGAAATGTAGAATATATATATATATAGTATATTAGATTCATGATTTTTTTTCATGTCGAATCTTTTTAAGAAACGCTGTAACTCTATGATCGTTTTTATTTATATATTACCCATTAAATTAAATAAAAGAGAATCAAACACATGCATCCCAAGAGATACCGGAGACGCTCCCGAAAACACACAGGCGACAAAATCATCTACACATGTTCACTCCTCTTTTTCTATGAAAACAGCTTATTGACCTAATAACAACATGCCAACATTAATGTCTCCCTGTCGTAAAAATAATATTTCATTCAAAAACTACTTCGGCCTAAATACTCAAAATTGTCAATCAAAATATTTTATACTTATTTATACATGTCTTTATGTCTTTGTTTTAAAAGTCCGGTAACAACGACAATTTACTAATAAACGAAAAACACATATAAAAACAAGAAAAAAATAATAAACATTACACAAAACTTACACTACTATCTGTAAACAAATGCTAACGAACAAATTTACCATAAATCTTCGTCACACCAAAAAAAATTATACAAACATATTGAAATTCATAGGAAAAAAAACACTTCAGAGAACACCATTTCAACATCCTCAATTAAATTTTTATATTGTCATCAATACATCAAAAAAAAATCAAAAAAAAATCTCAGAGACACAACAAAACAACACCGCAACTATAACAACCACAATACTATAACATTTCAGTCCTTCATAAGTTGACAACAAATACATACACATATCATTATAAACCTCAACCATATTACAATAGAAATCTGGAAAAAACAATAATCAACCCAATACACAAACTTCACAACTACGACAACACTAGCAAATATAGCAATAAAACAAGAACTCTGTTCATGACCCCCCGCTTGTGCGGGGGTTCCGCCCCTAGTACAGATAACACCTCAGTCAAAAATTGATGTGGTGTACTAGAACCAATTGCCTGAGATTAATCACAATCGGTCTAGTGTTGAGCATATGTATCTTGTTTATCCTCAACAATCATATTATGCAATATGATACATGACCGCATGATGATACCCAAATCGGATATGTCCCACATGTGAATTAGTTCACAAATGATTTTGAATCGAGCATGTTATACTCCAAATGCACGTTCAATATCCTTCTGACATCCTTCTTGATGTTTTGTAAATAACTTGTATGGTTCACTTTGAGGAAGTCGGGTTGATTTGAAGAAAGTTTGATAAGAAGGATAGATACTATCATCTAGGTACTAGGCCATGTCATACTGACTTTGGTTCACGGAAAGATCACTCTCAGAGTATTTTCTTGTTTAATGTGTCTTGACATTCAAAAAATGCATGCCAAATCCATAGATCATTAGATGCAACTGCTACAAGTATAACATATGTGGTTCCATCATCTCCTTTAGTAAATTGACCTTGCCACGTTGTTGGAAAATATTTCCATTCTCAATGCATGCAATGAATACTCCTGATCATCCTCGGAAACCCCCACATTTTGCTAACATGGAGAGTTTTTTCAGGTCTTCTTGAGTTGTAGCTCTGAGATATTCTTGCCCATATAGTTGTATGATTCCTCTACAAAATTGATGCAAGCACTTCAATGTTGTAGTACCTCCTATTTTGATATATTCATGATTGCCAAAGGAGATATATCTTCTTTATTGGCCGCGTCGACTCTTTGGGTGAAGTAGTTTTCACTGCTTCATAGGTCTCCAACGATCCGAAGAAAAACATGTTTACGCATCCAAATCACTGACAAAATATTGTGTCATCATATGTTGGTTGATTTACAAAGTAATCATCAATAAAACTTAGATTTGCTGCTACATGATTTCTTTTGAAGTATTCTATTTTACGACGAGGCGCATGATCTTCTGCAATTTTCTGTCGACGCTCTCTAAACCGATTAGTGATATACTTATCTTCAATTTCAGACTATTTTTATAAGCTTCAATATCAAAATAATATCCGAATGAATCCATTGATATTTTTGGTAAGCTAAGATTTGTGTTGTTGGTACATCTACAGAATAAGAAATCTCCATTTATAAAAAAATTGAGTGGCTGAAAGTTTTGGACTTTAAACAAATATTAAATTGACAAAATAATAGATAATATTAGATTCTCCAACAAAAGATAAAAACCACGAATTGCATACAAACAAAATTGTTAAAGTAGAAAGAGATATACACATTATTAAAGTAGAATGAAACAAACACATATTATTAAAATAGAAATAACAAACACACATTATTAAAGAAAAAAAAACAAATACACATAATTAAAGCAAAAAAATATGCATTATTAAAGCATAATTAGATGTAAAAAACATTACTGAAAAAGATACAAACATACATCAACTAATTTCTAAATAGATTGTAGCTCAACTTCTCCAACAGTTGTTGTTCTTGTCATCGATATGCTCTTTTCACTTAGCTTCATGAACTTCATTTTTTAGCTTGAGTCTTTTCTTTCTTCAATTGTTTGCCTCTTCTTGTCTCTTGGCTATTTTGGTAAATCGTTCCAATTCTTGTTCTTTGAATTTTTTGAATTCATTTCACTCCTCGTTGATCAATTCTAAAGTTGTGCCCTTGTTTTTATTGTTACATTTTTTGTTGCATCCCTCCCCATTGGACGAGCACTATATCCTACATGGTTTGATCTGGCAGCGTCACTTGCATCATTCTCGCAGAATCTCTTAGATCCACTACTTGAGCCAATATTTTGGCCTACCTGACTACTATATCGTGGCTGATCACGGACCGCAAGCCATTCCTACATTAAATTGAAATATTCATTCTTACCATATAAATATATTTCATGTGCTTTTGCCAATACATCATTTCCGAAAAATTGCTTTGTTCCATACGCTTAGCATTATCATACACGCCAACCCATTTTCTGAACTTTTTGTTTATATGTTGTAGTGATTTATGCATGAAGCTCCAACTCATGGAGGATCAAATGAGCAATGCTCATTACAGTACTAAGCAATTTCCACCAATATTTTTAACTTTTTGGTTCTTTCCAACAACATTGTATGTTCCATATTTAGTCCACTCACTAATTAGAACCAAATTTTGATCAATGGTCCATTTTGGACTTTTCCGGCGAGCATGAGTTGAATCGACTTCATTTTCATTTTGAGTGATTTCTTTGACACCGTGTGTAACACCCCCGAACCGTTCTAGGTATAGTTCGAATCACTGGCCAACAATCAAACAAGAACATGACTGAAGGACCAACTGTCTACCAGGGTTCAGGAGCGCTACATGACGGTTAGGAACGATCCGGCCAAGGTCACAAAGGATGCAATTTGTGACTAGGCCAGTTCGACCACTAACACGTCCCATCAGATTAAAGCTTAAGGCTTCTCAGCATGTACCCCAATTTTGACGTTGTGTTAGCTTGGACAAGTTAATATCAGAAACAACAAGGCATTTACACAAAACTTCACTTTATTTAGTTTATATATTTTACATGGTTCACAACACACAAAATATTATACAAGTAGTGGCATGCCAAGAGAGCAAAGGTACATACTTATAGTCTGATAACTCTTTAACCAAAAAGATGCAAATCTACACTTGCCGGCCTACCTTCCCGTGACCTCTACAAGCTCGCTACTGGTCACCTGAAAACAACAAAGAGTGAGGAGTGAGTAATCTAGCATTACTCAGTGTGTTACAACCCCCAAACTAGCAAATACAACCCCTCGCTATCCCACCCCAAACAATCTAAAGTGAGAGGTTCACCTAATAACATAATTCAATGATAATAGAAGCAAAATCAGAAGTCCGCAGCATATAATAATAGCAAGCAAATCAATAATACAAAAAGATAATCGCTAAATACTTGCTAACCACATATACTCGATCTTAATTCAATCTAGGGTTTACCAATCCCTTTACTATATAATATATATATATGTATATATATATATCTAGGTAGGGCGTAGGGCTCTAGTGACATTAGGTTCCTCCTTCATCATCGGCAATATCCTATCTCCCTACCACAAAAGCTAGAAGAAGGAACTTTCAACCGACCGCGGCCCACAGTCCATCGGATCACCGTGCGACAGCCCACAGTCCTTCGGGTCAAGGCCACATTACACCATCGTGTAATACTCAGCCATAGGCCATGACCCCATCTCTCCGAGTCTTCCCAATCCAGCGAATAAGAGTTTTTCTTGAACCCGCCGGGTATGAGGTCTGAAGGAACACTAACTCACCCCCAATATGCCTAGCATTATGGGTTACTCAAATGCTATATGGCCAATATATGACTAATACTAACCCCGGTAAAATAACACAAGGTTCCTAGTATTAATCACTACTAACACAATCAAACATATTCCATAATCTAGCATAAAGACTAATTCTAGAATACCTATCTATCCACAACTTAGCGATAATATGTAAGCATTCAGTATTCGCTAACAAACCAATCAACCTAACCATTAGCATGCTACTACTATTCTCAAGCAATTACTAAGCATGCTATCAACCCAATCAATCAAGATTAATTAACTAATCAAACCATTACTAAGTTAGACCCGGCCTCCTGCCATGATCTAACTTTAAGTAACGGAAACATGCATGAAAATAACTCAGCAATCAATTGATCATAACTCACTGTTTTTGGTTGAACGTGGCCTTGACCCCAAATCCGTCTTCTGCGATCTGAACCCTTTCTCGAACTTCTCAAGTAGATTCAGGTCTGAAAAGATCTTCACTTGAGCACAACCTTCTCTAGATGTCGACTCAAAACTGGCAGAGTAACTATTCTCGGAAACTCTCAAAAACAGTTGAAAAAGCTCGAAAATGATCAAAACTCTAACTTTCTTTCTTTTCTTTCTCTCTCACGTATTGGATGTGAATATCTATGTACTATCAACGCATTGGATGTTTTATGTGGTATATTAGACACTGTGTTTGTTTCATGCTAGAGCTACACCTACATAGTTGTAGTGTTATGTACTGAGTCAGTGGTTTGCGGTTTAGCATCACATACCTCACTGAGTGACTCCCTTGTTACTCACCCTCCTTTTCCCCTTTCAGGTGAGACTGACAAGCAAGAGTGATAGCTATCGGATTGATGCTTTTGGGAGTTTATTCATATCTTTTGAAGACTTTCGGTTTTATGTTTATCGGTATTAATAGATTTATTTCTTTTATGGAATTTATTGCTATTTATTGGATTTATGGTGTTTGGAAAAGATTTATGAGGATTAATAAATGGAGATTTCAGAGTTATTATTTATTATATTCTTTTGGAAAGTACGGGTGTTACAATATGGTCTATTTAGAGTCTTTATATTATGTTTAGAGTCTATTTTAGAGTTTTTTCAGGTTTAGGTGCGTTTTGGAGCATTGTGGAGTTTATGGAGCTAAATGGAACTTAAAGGGGAGAAAACTCGTGGTTGAGAAAATAAAGAGGGGAAAGAGTCGATGAATAGAGGAAGTGTTGATCGACACTCATCGTTGGTGTCGATTGGCACCCAAGCGAGAAATGCCTTTCCAGCTCAAGATCAAGAGTTGGGCCCGGAAGTTTTCACAAAATTACATATATATATATATATATATATATATATATATATATATATATATATATATATATATATATGTGTGTGTGTGTGTGTTTATGCCAGTGTTTAGGCAAAGAGACACATATTTTATATTATTATTTTTAGAAGCTTTTTAAGGTTTGGAGAGAAGATCTAAGACTCCTTGAGAGTATTGTATTGGAACTCCGATTTTTCTATCTCTAATATAATTATGCAAATTCATTATGCGTATACTTATGTCTTCCTTGATTATGTTTGAATGAACAACTTTGTTAGACTTAGGTTTTATAGTGGTTATGATGAATTATTGATTATAGAACTTCTAATGTGGTTATCTAGAATCCTTCACAGAATTGATCTTATTGTTTGTATTCTAGAGTAGCTAACTAGAATCCTAATCTTAGGTAATTGAACACTGCAAGAGTGGGTTCATACCTGATAGTAATTCTGCTGAGCTAAGTTGTTAGACATGAGCTATAGCTAGCTAGTTTAATTGACCTAGTGAACCTATCGATTTGTACGTTAAAGCTTGTTTGAAAGACGTAATGATCAACATTCCATAAGTGTATCAATCGATACTCGTTCCATATTGGATATGAAAGTATGGATACATATTTAAACATGTAGACCTACAGTGAGAGCTGGATATCACAATTGCATTCGAGTTCTAAGATTGATCATCACATAATTTTAGCATCTATATCATAATTTTGATTACCTGAAACCTGAAGTCTAGCTTCTATCTTATATGTTCATCAACCACATCTATCTTGTTTATTGTTTTATTAAATATTTACTACTTTAGTATTTATTACCTTGCTTAATCTTACATTTAATCTGATCTAGCGTGAGTGCTCTCTCCATGTGGATTTAATCTCTAAAAACTACATTTGAGAAAGTTGAATCTAGGGTTAATTTGAGCTGTATCAATGTCCATTGCTACTAGTCTAATGTGCCAAAAAATTATGGTCTGAGACTTACCCTTCATTAGTACCCTGCCCAATTCTATAATTTGGTTATCTTCACCAATTAAGAAACTTTGAGAAATTTATTTCCTTTGGTAAAATTAAATCCATGGGAGAACATGTAAGCTCAAGAATTGGAGCTTGACTAGCTGAAAGTCAGAATGATGGGTGAACTACACATGCTGTTCGATGTGTCACATACCGCTGCGATTTAGTTGTTGAATGGTGATGTGTCAACTACTCATTGGTGTCATGATATAACTTCAGAATCAAGTAAAGGAGATTTGAGCTTATCGGGATATTAGGAGAGCAGAATATTCGATAAGGTCTATTTAACTAGATCACGTTGTGTGAGTCTAGGTTAGGGGTTTTAAATGAGAAAAAGCTTGAGCAAGGAATGTGTCTTTGTCAAGCATTAAAACGATCAAGTAACGTGTTTCAGTTGATCTTGATCGAGTGTTAATTAGATTAGAAATTGGTCCGTTGCTAGTCGTGTGTGATTGAGCATAATTCGGATTAAACAGATCTAGGAAGATTGTTTAAAAGATTTCTAATATACAAGGAAAGAGTTCTTGTGATTCAAGCGTGTGTTCCTGTTACTGGTAGAGTCTGAACTTTCATTTGGTATCAGAGCGGGAAACCTCTGTGGTATCAATTACTACTAACAGGTTGAGATCCTGCGAATTTCATGGACACCATGAAGGAACTAGTCACGCTGCAGAAACCCATCATGCTCGATGGTGGAAACTTTGGTCATTGGAAAGCAAGGATGCGACACATTATCAGAGGGATTGATGAGGATGCCTGGACTGCAGTTGAGGAAGGTTGGTCTATTCCCACTATGTTAATGGAAGATAAAACACAAGGACCTAAACCAAAAGACAAGTGGACTGACTCGGAGAAAGCTGCATCGAAATACAATTCCAAAGCTCTCACAGCTATATTTTCTGCGGTTGATCTGGATCAATTTAAAATCATACAGGGGTGCGAGTCGGCTAAAGAGGCATGGGACACTTTGATCAACCACTTCGAAGGGAATACCAGTGTAAGAAGAACAAGGATTGATCATTTAGCTTCTAAGTTCGAGAAACTCCGAATGGGTGATGATGAGCCAATTGACGGGTTCATATCCAAGATAAGTGAACTGGCCAGCGAATCCTCAGTCTTGGGAAAGAAATATGAAGAGAAGGATCTAGTCAAAAAATTGCTAAGATGTTTACCACCCCGATTTGAAGCCTATAAGGCTGTGCTGAACATTGCAGTTGATACTGACGAGATGAAGTTTGATCAACTCTCTGGCATCTTGAAAGTACATGACCTTGAGAAATCTGATCGACAGGCTAGCACTCAGAAGAGTATAGCATTTGCTGCTGAAACTAAGGAAGAAGACAGAATGACAAAGATTGAAGAAAGTCTAGGACTGATGGCTCGTAATTTCAATAAATTTGTTAAGAGAATGGAAAAAGGAGGTGGTCGAACCAGTGGTCGTTTTCAAAGAAGTGAATCAGATCGCAGTAGCTCTCAGTACTCAAGACAGGATGCGTCAAAAACTCCAAGAAGAAAGAAATGCAATGTCATGAATGTGAGGGGTATGGGCACTTCAGAAATGAATGTCCTCTCGCTAAAAGAAAAGAATTGAAATGCATAGAGTGCAAGGGGTATGGTCACACTCAGAGTGATTGTCCTAACAATCTCAAGAAGGATAAATCCATGGTGTGCTTTAGTGACACAGAATCAGAAAATGACAGCGATGGAGAAGATCTGCATCTGAACTTCATGGCCTTGATTGAAAAGGAAGAAGATTTAAAACTTGATACAGAAACTGAGATAATAGATGAGGAAGATGATGATGATCTGAATCTTGATTTAGAAACAGAATACAAGACTCTGTTTAACAAATTTGCTGAGCTCAGTCATGAAAATTTGCAACTCCTTAAAGACAAGGCTATGCTGAAAGCTCAAGTAAATATTCTAGAACTGGATAAACCTGAAAATAAGGAGACAATGCCCTCTATCCTGAAAGAATCTGATCAGGAAGTCCTGTCGATTAAAAGATCGATGATTGAACAGGACAGAGTCCAGAAACTGCTTGAGTCAAAAGTAACACAACTGAATGACTTACTAGAGAAGGAGATGGACAAAAGCAAACTTCTTGAAAATCAACTCACAGAAAACCATAAGAAAGTGAGAATGCTTACATCTGGAACCTCGACTTTAGATCATCTCCTTACCGTAGGACAATGTCCTAGCACAAATCGCGGACTAGGATTTCAGGGGTCTACGTCCAAATCTGACAATCATGTTGGAAAATCCATTTTTGTAAGAGAAATATCAACAGAGTTGAGACTACAAAAATAGAGAAATCTAAAACTGTCAGCTTCGATACTGAGGTAAAGAGAAAAACTGTGATCACACATCGATCTAATGGGTGTCATTTTTGCGGGAAGCAAGGTCATCATGTCAGATTCTGCTACTTTCGTCAACATCAATATCAACGTGCTTGGAGAATGAATCTGTGTTTTGTGGAACCCTCATCATATGGTCATGTATGGATAGCCAAGCGTGATCTGTATCCAAACTACAAGGAGCAAATTCAGGAGGTTTCTCGAAGAAAAACAGAGGAGTCATACATCGGTGTAGAAGAGAATGTTGAGTGTAACTTTGCGTGCTTATAACAAAACGATAATATAGTAAGTCACGTGGCCTATACGAGTACTGATAACAAGCACCAAGTTGACTCACCCTGGTACTTTGATAGTGGATGTTCGAAACACATGACTGGAAATCAAGACTATCTAGTAAACCTTGAGCATATCAAAGGAGGAAAAGTAACTTTTGGAGATGGGGTACAAGGAAAAATTCGTGGAGTTGGAGAAACAAAAGGAACCGATCTGCCACAACTTATCAACGTCTACTATGTAGAAGGGCTCAAGGCAAATCTCATAAGCGTTAGTCAACTCTGCGATGAAGGATTGGAGGTTATTTTCAATCGAAAGGAATGTCGAGCTGTTAATGCTGATGAAAAGGTGGTACTATGTGGAGTAAGATCAGGAAATAATTGTTACATGTGGAAACCATCATCTGTGTGTCTCACAGTGAGTGAATCAAAACTTGATCTTTGGCATAGGAAACTCGGACACATGAACACAAACGGACTGACTAGACTTGTGAATGCTGAGGTAGTAAGAGGCGTTCCTGAATTGGAAAAACAAACTAATACCGTTTGCAGGGGATGATGTAAAGGCAAACAAGTTAAAGTTCAACACAAGCAGATTTCGGAGATTAGATCCAAACATATACTTGAACTTGTGCATATGGACCTTTTGGGACCAATTACTCCTAACAGTATTGCTTGTAAGAAATATATATTTGTTCTTGTGGATGATTTTTCAAGGTATACTTGGGTCGATTTCTTGAAGAACAAATCAGATACTCTCGACAGTTTTCGCATACTTGCACTTCAACTTAAACAAGAGAAAGGTGGAATCATTCAAATTAAGAGTGATCATGGAGAAGAGTTTCAAAACGAGAAGTTTGATCAGTTCTGTCAAAGTCAGGGTATCCTACATCAATATGCAGCTCCTAGAACTCCTCAACAAAATGGAGTTGTAGAAAGAAAGAACAGGACACTTCAAGAAATGGCGAGAGCCATGCTGTGTGGAAACAATGTGCCGTCTGGATTTTGGGCAGAAGTAGTGAACACTGCATGCTATGTCATAAACCGAGTGTATGTCAAGCCAAACACCAAGACAACACCATACGAAATCTTTAAGGGAAAGACTCCGAATCTAAGCCACTTACATGTCTTCGGTTGTCTATGCTACATCTTGAATGACAAAGAACATTTTGGGAAGTTTGATGCTAAAAGTGATGTTGGAATGTTTCTGGGGTACTCAACGAACAGCTCAGCCTATCGAGTGTATAATCAACGCACAAAGTTCATTGGGGATAATGTTAATGTTGTGTTCGATGACAGCACCGGATTCCATCAAGCAAGAGTGACTCAAACTATTGAGTTTATTAATCAGCATGCTGCAACTCAAACAGAAGTCAGGATAAAAGATGAATCTGAAGGAGAAGAAGATGATCAAGATGTACAACCAGTAAATCTAGATCAGAGAAAAGTGCATAGGAATCATTCATCAGATGATGTGATAGGTGGAGTGTTCGATGAGAGAGTAACACGAAAGAAACAAATTGATTTCAAGGAAATGGTTAAGCTGGCGTGTTTCTTAGTGGAGATGAACAAACTTGAGTGCTTTGTTTCCTTGATCGAACCCAAGACACTGCAAGAAGCATTGAATGATGAGTTCTGGACTGAATCGATGCACCTTGAGTTGGAACAGTTTGAGCGATTAGAAGTCTGGGATCTTGTTCCACGACCAGATGGAGTGAACATCATCGGTACCAAGTGGATTCACAAGAACAAGACTGACGAGGAAGGGAATGTCATTAGAAACAAGTCAAGACTCGTTGGACAAGGTTACACACAAATTGAAGGTGTTGATTTTGATGAGACTTTTGCTCCTGTGGCTCGACTGGAATCGATCAGATTACTATTTGGAATGGCGTGCAATCTGAGAATCAAACTGTATCAAATGGATGTGAAGAGTGCATTTCTGAATGGTGTTCTGCAAGAGGACGTTTATGTTACACAGCCCAAGGGATTTGAGGATCCTCACTTTCCAGACCATGTATACAAACTCAAGAAGGCACTTTATGGACTCAAGCAGACTCCGAGAGCATGGTATGAAAGACTTTAACTGAGTTTCTCATTAAAGATGGATTTCAGCGAGGAGGAGTTGATAAAACTTTGTTCATTGGAGAGAGTGGTCGAGATATGCTGATCATTCAGGTTTATGTGGACGAGATCATATTTGGTGGAACCTCTCAGTCCATGGTTGATGATTTCGTCAAGACTATGACAAAGGAATTTGAAATGAGTATGGTTGGTGAGCTGAGTTACTTTCTTGGATTACAGATAAAGCAACTGGGTGATGGGATTACTGTCTCGCAAAGTACATATGCCAAGAATCTCATTAAAAGGTTTGGGTTACAAACAAGTAAGGTAGCCAAAACACCCATGAGCACAACAACAAAACTCTCAAGAGATGATGACAGCAAACCTGTGGATGAAAAACTATACCGAGCAATGATTGGAAGCCTTCTATATCTCACTGCTAGTCGTCCTGACTTGTGTCTTAGTGTGGGGATATGCGCTCGTTATCAAGCACGTCCAAAGAAGTCTCATATGAATGCAGTCAAACGCATTATCAAATATGTGAAAGGTACCCTGGATTTTGGTCTACACTATACCTTTTGAGACTAACGTGAATCTTGCAGGATTTTGCGATGCTGATTGGGCAGGATGCTTGGATGATAGACACAGTACATCAGGTGGATGCTTCTTTCTTGGCAACAACATGGTGGCGTGGCACAGCAAAAAACAGAACTGTGTGTCTCTTTTAACGGCTGAGGCAGAATACATAGCTCTAGGAAGCTGCTGTACACAGCTGCTCTGGATGAGACAAATGCTCGTCGACTACAGTATCATCTCTAACCCTATGCTCTTTCACTGTGACAATATGAATGCTATAAATCTATCTAAGAATCTTGTTCAGCACTCACGCACCAAGCATGTGGACATACAACATCACTTTTTGAGAGAGTTGGTTGAGATGAAAGTTGTGATCCTTGAGCATGTTTCAACTGAAAAACAGCTTGCCGATTTGTTTACTAAACCTTTGGACTACAACACCTTTCTGGGACTTAGAAAGGCACTGGGAATTGTTAACCTCTGAGTAAGTCCTGGTGTGAGGGAAAAATCAATGTCTAGAAGCTGTACTACACGTGGAAATGTCACTACCACACGGTGAATCAACAAAGTCCTGCCATGAGCAATATCTCAGTCTTGACTCTTAATATTACACTCGTCTGCTTCAAAAATGAAAGATACTCATCTTGGACCAGGATGCTGCAACATTTTCGGTTTGAGCCTTGATCATTGTCTGGATAGAAGGAGGAAACATAGTAGAGGGTGAGTGGTTATAAGAATAAGAAAAGGATTGTGCTTATAAGAATGATTGTATTGAAGTCTTAAAAGAAAAGGGGGGCCTAGAATGATTGATACTCGTCTTGGAGCTGGGTGTCACCCCACTTTGTCTCTAAGAACGATCACTGTCATGACTAGGCAGGGAAGATGACGATCTCTAGAGATGACTCATGTCGGAGCAGAGTGTCACCCCACTTTGTCTCTGATCCTGATACTCATCTCATGATAGTGATTGACACTCTCTTGAAGTATAAGTGATTTAACTGGTTGAGTTGAAGAGGCAAGCACACAAGATACCTACACTATGTTTCCAGACCATACAGGCGGGTGGCGTAAGGGAGTTGGGACTGAGAAATAACCTAAGGACAATATCGTTTGTGACAGCTACTCGGCTGAGAAAGAGCTACAGACTATGGTTAGGATTAGTGTTCGTTGGTTGGCTGTGACATGACTACGTGTGGAAAAGACACAATGGTGAAGATTCTCTTGCAAAAGGCATCACGTTGTGCTTCCTTCTTAAGCACATATGTAGATTCTATCTGTTGCACTGCTCTATGTTTCGACAAAACTATCACTCTCTCATTTATCCAATGTCTCTTACAAATCATAAGTGATGCTCTCCACTTCTTGGTTACACAATTGTTCTAAAATTCTTTTGGACCTCCATCACAACGGGCTGGCAATACACTGTTTTGGGCCATAGTTGGGCCAGTTCCATGTGTTACTAATCTTTTTTTACTTAAGTGTTTGCTAGGGTAAATTGTCGACACACCTTTCTCCTTTGTGTTACTTTTGAGTCCTCTTGGCCGACACACTCTCTATCTCTCTCCGAGCAAACATGCAACCCTCGAGGCGAAGCACGCGGCTCCGAAACCTTGCGGAAACCGGAGCTGTCTTCTCTCTAACCAATACGACAACTCCGATGGATGCTCATACAAGCGCCGATGGCTCCAGCTGACAGTCAAGGAAGCGCTCTCGCGCTCGTGCTCCACCTTCACCGATGTCACCTGAACAAGACATTGAATCGCTCTCCGAGGAAAACTCCACTGATGCAGATGAAGTTAACCCCATCGATGAAGCTGCGACAACGGAGAACATCTCCAAAGAACAACGGTATGAAGAAAGCCGAAGCATGTATCAAACTAAGGCTCAGTTTTATCCGGAGCTATTGCGACCGAAGCATTTGCCGTTGACACCAAAGTTCATTAATTTGGCGGCGACCGAAAGGTATCAAGGCTTGAGACGCAGGAAGTTCATAAATCAACAACGCATTTCTCTCACCGATGAGAATTTAGCTGATGTCAGGAAGGTTGTAACTGAAGCGGGGTTAATCCACACTCTCATTGATTTTGATGCTTACCAGCCTAACGTGGTAAGAGAATTTATTGCAAACCTCCTGGATGCTGAAGAACGAGACGATGGTGTGGCTGTGTATGTCAGGGGTACGCTAGTTGATTTCTCTCCTAGCTTGATTAACTCTCTATATTGCATTCCTGGGTTTGAGGAAGATCCAAACTGGATGGAAGTACACATTGATGAAGTCTGCGGATTCCTCACGGATGGTAAGATCAATCGTTGGGAAAACATGAGCTCTAAGTTTCTCACCGCTACAAATCAGGTGCTATATAAGCTGGTCTGCTCAAACTGGATTCCTACCATGAACTACACAGCTATGAATCAAGAGCGACTCAAGTTTATCTACATGCTTCACCATAATGAAGGAGGTTTCGATTTTGGCAAACTAGTGAATGATCAAATCATTATGATGGGAGAGAGCACCAAGATAAAGAAGTCTCGCCGTATCATGTTTCCTACACTGATTCAACAAGTTCTCCATTTTCAACGGATTGTTCCTCCTGACACTCGTGATGATGAATTCACCGGACTCCCGAAGCTGGTTGTCAAAGACGTCAAGGCAGGACGAGGTGCAGGGGCTGACGCTAGCATTGCTACCCTTGAGGAATACATCGATCGAGCCATTGACGGTCTTAAAGCGATTCGTATTCGTTTAAGGAGTAAGGGTGTGCTTTGGGTGCTTTCTGTATGCCTATTACTAACACATGTTTTTTCTCTAAATGTGCATCTAAGCAGGGGGAGAGTATGCTCAGTACACACAAACTCAGCAGGTGAATGAAAAGGAGGATGAGAATGAAGAAGAGAAGGAGGACGATGACGATGGCGCTGAAGAATCTAGTGATTAATTTTTTTTTCCTGTTTCCTAGTTGAGTGACTGATGTTTCAGTCTAGACATGATCTCTGGATATAGTAATAAGGGAACTAGGATAACTCGGCTTCAATATGCAACATTTGACCTTTGATGTTTATTGTCTTGTGGGTATGATATTGAGTTTCGTATGCTATCTGGTCTTTGGTTGCTTTGTGTCCTGTGTAATGGTGCAGGAAGCTTAGGATGTCACATTCAGATAAAAAGGGGGAGAATGTAAGCTCAAGAATTGGAGCTTGACTAGCTGAAAGTCAGAATGGTGGGTGCACTACACATGCTGTTCGATGTGTCACATACCGCTGCGATTTAGTTGTTGAATGGTGATGTGTCAACTACTCATTGGTGTCATGATATAACTTCAGAATCAAGTAAAGGAGATTTGAGCTTATCGGGATATTAGGAGAGCAGAATATTCGATAAGGTCTATTTAACTAGATCACGTTGTGTGAGTCTAGGTTAGGGGTTTTAAACGAGAAAAAGCTTGAGCAAGGAACGTGTCTTTGTCAAGCATTAAAACGATCAAGTAACGTGTTTCAGTTGAGCTTGATTGAGTGTTAATTAGATTAGAAATTGGTCCATTGCTAGTCGTGTGTGATTGAGCATAATTCGGATTAAACAGATCTAGGAAGATTGTTTAAAAGATTTCTAATATACAAAGAAAGAGTTCTTGTGATTCAAGCGTGTGTTCCTGTTACTGGTAGAGTCTGAACTTTCAGAACAATTCACTTTCTTCTCTTACTCACATTTTCCTCGCTTCTGGGGTCTTTTAATTCAATCCCAAATGGCTCCATATAGATATTTGAATTTTCCTTGGCGTAAGACCCATGTACTGCTCAATCTATAGTTAATCTCTGCTCATCTGCAGTCTTCAAAAGAAGGTCAAAATATTAATTTCAATCTGGGATTACACGAATATTACATTCACGAGTGTAGAAACTCTTTTCTGATCTAAAAATTTTAGTGTTGTATGTATTGAGAACTGGTATTTTTCACATAGTTCTTCTAAAAAATTTATCCGACAAATAATTGGTCTCATTGAAATATCAACTAGTGTCTGAAGTGTTCCACAAATGAGGATAGTCCTTATTTTGGTTTTGCCAGGCCATCAAGCGTCGTCAAACAACCTTTAAAATTCTACTACGATAGATCGAGAGATAGTTACAGATATTCCTTCTTTTGTAATGTTACATTTCTGTCAAAGAGGTTTATATCGAACCTTGGGGATAGATTTCATCCACCCACATAGGCTCATCTTGACGAGATCTCGGCCCAAGGATGAATATCGAAGTCGGCCCACAGGGCCCAGAACCGACTTTTGGAGTGCATATATAAAGAGAAAGTTGAGATGTAGAGAGCACACAAAAACATTGGAGAACAAGCCTAGAATTAGGGTTTCTTTCAGATTACTTGTTCTTGCTTTGTTCTTCATAGAAACACTCAAATCCAGTCAATAACTCTTGATTTGTTCTCTAAATCGTCTAGTTGTTAAACCCACCATCGAAATCGATCATCGATCAAGATTACCGATTTCAGATTCAACAATTGGCGCCAACTGTGGGGAGTTCAAATAGTAACGATCAAGAACATCGATCAAGACGATGACGGGATCTCCGACAAATCCACCGGGTCAACAGCCAGTCGACCTAAACACCGTCCTCGCATCTCTCGCCGCCGTGGTTCAACGACTTGATCAGCAAGACGCCGCGAACAAAGCAACTCAAGAGCGTCTAGAGATAATCGCCGCCGCTTGTCTTCCTCCTGCACAAGCAGAAGATCAAGATCCGGATACCGCTCGACGACGTCTTTTCCAAATTACAGTGCGCAATCAAGCAGCCGATCAAGCGACCAATGAAGAACTTCAACGCCTTCAAGGGACGATCAAAGACATGTCCTCTAAGATTTATCAAGCCACGAGTTTTGCACCAGAAATCGATCGAGTTTTGGAAGCAACTCAAAAAACTCCCTTCACCAAGAAAATAACCAACATCCGAGTTTGACATCAGGATAAACTCTGGATACCGTCTTTTCGCGGCGACTCCGACCCTAGCGACCATATGACTAGCTTTAACATCGCCATGGGCCAAGCCTACTTCACTACAGAGGAACGAGATGCCGGTTATTGTCAACTCTTCGTTGAAAGCTTGGCGGGGCCAGCCCTCACTTGGTTTTCTCGGTTGTCCGCAGAATCCATCAGCACCTTCAAGGAACTTTCTACCAAGTTCCTGAAACACTACTCGATGTACATCCGTCAAGGGGCCTCCGCCACCGACCTATGGAAAATAGCTCAAGGCCAAAAGGAATCTCTCCAAGACTTCATGGAACGATTCAAGAATATCGTCTCCAAAGTCGATGTCCCAGATAACACCGCAGTGGAAGCATTACGCAATGCATTATGGATCAGATCATCTTTCCGATCTGACCTGTACACGAACAACACAATCACTCTGGAGGATGCCCTCCACAGGGCCAACTGCTTCATATGTATGGAGGAAGACAACACGGCTTATACCGCAAAACAAAACGCTTTGAAAGCCCAGCTAACTCCAAAGGCGTCAGCCCCCGTCACTCAGGAACCTCGGCAGCATCAACCTAAAAATGACAAAAAGGGAAAAGTTTATTCAGTAGCCGAGGAACCAGGAACTACTTCATCTGCGGCACCGACTGAACGACCATGGAATGTATGGGACAAAACCTTAGAGGGGAAACCCCTAACTTACAATGAGACCAAGTTCTGCACCTACCATAAAGCTAAGGGTCACGATACAAAGGAATGCAAACAACTCGCATAAGCTTTGTTATCGGCATTCAAAAACGGTGTCGTCACCCCTGACCCGCCAAAAGCCAAACAGGCAAGAAAAAAAGGGAGCTGGACAAAAAATAAACAAGCTAACGCCAAGGCGCAAGAGGTCCGCCCAGAGGATCGAGATGCAGCAGCTCCACCAAGACAACGGGATGATACCGATACCGAGGACGAAAGACCACAAGTTGCACGAGGAGTTAATCTTATCTCGACACATCCCTCGACATCATCTCCTGAGGACATCAGTAACCAAGATCTTCGGGGACATCTCCAACAAAAACGTTCAAATACCGATAGGCGAGATATCCTCCTCCAAAAAAAAGAGAACAAAACACTCAGACACGGATCTCCGCCAGAGGCTCAACCCAAATTCCAACACGGCAACATCAGATCTCAGGAAATCACTATCAGATAAGCGTCCCAGCGTCTTCCGGCGAGTCAATGTCATTCTGGGAGGGTCCTTCATATGCAACAGCTCGGTAAAGGCTATAAAGGAGTATCAATGCAAATCTGTGAGTGCTCACCGATGGCCGACAAAACGTGAAACAGAAACACCCATCACATTTTCTGACCTCGACCTAACCGACATTGACTATCCACACAATGACCCCTTGCTGGTCGAGCTTTAAATCGGTACTTGAGAAGCCACTCGTGTCCTTATTGATACTGGAAGCTCCGTCGATCTCATCTTTTGACAAACGCTGATCAAAATGATGGTAGATCTCAAAGATATCAAGCCCTCCTCACGGGCACTTATCGGGTTCAATGGGTCATCGACAACGCTGTCGGGTACCATCCGCCTCAACGTATTCGTCGGAGGAGTAAGCAAACTTGTTAAATTATCTCTGTGATAGATACTGAAACCCAGTACAATGCAATCCTCGGAACACCATGGCTTCATTTGATGAAAGCGGTTCCGTCAACGTACCACCAATGCGTCAAATTTCCTACCAAAGAAGGAAAAATCTTTACACTCAACGGGAATCGTCGCCTTGTACGAAGTATGTTGGTCTCTGACTTCAAAAATAAACAGGTCACTTTCACCATAGAACCAGAAAAAAAGCTATCACCATCTAAGGAGGAGACGATTCAAGTCGGAATCGACGCTGAAAATCTAGACATAACGATCTGGAGACAAAACTGACCGCTTTCCTTTGCGCGAATAAGTCAGCGTTTGCCTGGACAACAGCCGACATGCCCGGCATCGATCCAGCTGTCACAGCTCATCGACTGAATGTCGATCCAACTTACAAGCCAATTAAGCAAAAAAGATGAAAATTCGGTCCCGAGAGAGCCAAGGCAGTCAACGACGAGGTCGATAGGCTTCTCGAAGCTGGATCTATCGCCAAAGTTAAGTATCCATATTTGTTAGCTAACCCGGTCGTCGTTAAAAAGAAGAATGAGAAATTGAGGGTATGCATCGATTTTACCGATCTGAACAAGGCATGTCCAAAAGACAGTTTTCCTCTGCCCATATAGATCAGATGGTGGAGTCCACATCCGGAAACGGGCTACTCTCCTTCATGGACGTCTTCTCGGGTTATAATTAGATCATGATGCACCCGGATGATCATGAAAAGACGTCGTTCATTACCGACAGGGGGACATACTGCTACCGAGTAATGCCCTTTGGGCTCAAGAACACAGGGGCCACTTATCAACGACTTGTCAACAAAATGTTCGCCGATAAGCTGGGAATTACTATGGAGGTCTACATTGACGACATTTTCGTCAAGTCGCTCGTTACCAAAGATCATATCCGACATCTTTCCGAATATTTTGAGACTTTAAACAAGTACAGAATGAAGCTCAATCCGGCGAAATGCACCTTCGGAGTCACTTCAGGCGAATTCCTCGGATATATCGTGACACAGCGAGGCATCGAAGCAAACCCAAAACAGATTTCTGCTGTCTTGGATTTACCTGATCCAAAAATGGCTCCGGAAATCCAGCGTCTCAACGGCAGAGTAGCGGCCCTCCACCGATTTATTTCAAGATCCACGGACAAGTGCCTCCCATTCTACGAGTTGCTGCGAGGAAACAAAAGATTTTTGTGGGACGAAGCGTGAGAAAAGGCTTTTACCGCGTTGAAACAATACTTAACAACCCCGCCGGTCCTACCAAAACCGGATGCAGGCGATACTCTGTATCTTTATATCGCGGTCTCTCCCTCCGCCGTGAGCAGCGTACTCATTAAAGAGGATCAAGGTGAACAACATACTGTTTTCTACACCAGCAAACGCCTAACCGACGCCGAGACAAGGTATCCCACACTCGAAAGAATGGCCCTCGCCATCGTCACCTCGGCAAGGAAACTACGCCCCTATTTCCAATCTCACTCCATCGTCGTCCTCACCAACCTCCCTTTGCAAACCATACTGCAGAACGCCAATCAGTCATGAAGACTTTCAAAGTGGGCCATCGAGCTTAGTGAATACGATATCTCGTACAAAAGCAGGCCGACCATCAAGGCTCAAGTTTTAGCCGACTTCATTATTGAGATTCCTCCGGACCAGGCAGCAGAACTTGAAATCCCAGTCAAAAGCTGGATTTTGCACGTTGACGGAGCCTCATCTAACAAGGGGTCTGGAATAGGCGTTCACCTCCAATCGCCCACCAGAGAACTCATCGAGCAATCGTTTCGACTTGGCTTCGCGGCATCCAACAATGAAGCTGAATACGAGGCATTAATTGCAGGACTTTGTTTGGCAAAGGTAGTCGGAGCAAAGCGGTTGCAGGCCTTTTGCGATTCTCAACTTGTTGCCAGTCAATACAGTGGCGACTATGAGGCGAAAAACGAAAGGATGGATGCATATCTCGGCATTACTAAAAGTTTAGCTGCGAAATTCGATCATTTTGAACTCACCAAGGTTCCTCGAAAGGAAAACTGTTTCGCATACGCACTTGCCGCGTTGGGAAGTAGCCAACGATTACCCTATGAAATAGTTACCGACATATGTCGACACGGATTACCCTATGAAATAGTTACCGACAATGGGAGTCAGTTCGCCTCTACCAAGTTTCGTGAATTCTGCGAGAAATGGAGAATACGCCTTAGTTTCTCAACCCCCACGTATCCACAAGGGAATTGACAGGCAGAGGCAACAAATAAAGTCATCATCGACGGGATCAAGAAGAGGCTGGATCTTAAGAAAGGATATTGGACCGATGAATTGGAAGGAGTACTCTGGTCTCATTGCACGACGCCCCGAAGCGCAACAGGGAAAATGCCTTTTTCCTTGGCTTACGGAGTTGAAGCAATGGCTCCAGCCGAGGTCAACGTCACCAGTTTTAGAAGACTGAAGCTTCCTCAAAACGAAGATCTTAATCACGACCTGATGATTGACGCTCTTGATCAGCTCAAAAACGACGAGATCAAGCTCTATTGCGGATTCAAAACTACCAACATCTCGCCGAATCCTACTACAACAAAAAGGTCTGATCGTGTCCGATACAACTCGGCGATCTCGTTCTCTGGAAAAGTCTTTGAAAATACTAAAGAATGGAGAGCAAGTAAACTCGGCACCAACTGGGAAGGGTCTTACAGAATAACGCACGTGGTCAAACCAAGAGTTTACCGACATGAAACGTCCTCCGGCCAATCAATTCCAAGATCCTGGAATTCGATTAACCTCAAGCGTTATTTTGGCGTATAGAGGCAAGAAAAAAGAACTACGAGTGACTTGATCCCTTCTTGGGTACGTAGGCAGTCCTTAACCGGGTTCAGTTACAAAAAAAAAAAAAAAAAAAAAAAAAAAAAAAAAAAAAAAAAAAAAAAAAAAAAAAAAAAAAAAAACATTT
>MU106082.1:0-195379 GCA_012274485.2 Sinapis alba | reverse complement strand
CAAGGACAACTCGGATCTCGACATAACCAAACCACTTCATTCATATTTCATTATGGATTGAGGTCGGTAGTAATCCACAGTAGACGAACACGTCGAATGGACTTACTTACTCTATGTTCTGATCAAACACTTAGGGTTAAAGTTGAATGATGAATGCGACATCACAGTAGACAAAAGGAAAAATTGCTCGATAAACCTAAGAAATTTGAGAGCGCATTTCTTCCTAATTATTTGTAATTAACGATGTTGGCTTATCTGACGAGATAAAGACCTATTTGTTACTTTGCAAATAATACTATCGAATCTACAAAAAACGATCAACCAATATCATACCTCTAAAGCATATTGAAAGAAGAGTGATATCCATTTAAAATAAAAAAGGTGTCAAGCTCGGACATAGTTTTTACATAAACAAGGAATCAAAAGAGAAGCATGATAAATAAGTTTGCAGTTCAGGCGCGGAGATCCTTGATGTCCTGCGGAGAGAAGGCAGTCAGATTGGAACCGTGTTCGTTGAGGCCAATCGGGACGAGGTCGATCTTGGAGTCATCAACTACCTCCATCTGTTGCAGCTCTTCCAATAGCTGCACCTCATCAGTTCTCGCTTGCTGGAGCACCTCGTCCATAGGTAGACCTTGGGTTTTAATTTTCTCCAGGCCTTCCCGGGTACCTTTGGCCTCCGAATACAAGGCAAGTTTGGACTGGATGGACGTTTGCTCCACTACAAACTGACGCACCCTCTCATACACCGGTGCCACTTTTTTGCCTCAGGGCGGACTCAACTCTGAGCCTCTCTTTCCTCACTTTGTATTCCCGAGACTCCCTTAGTTTTCTAGCCGTGGACTCAAACGCTGTCTCAGCATCCGTTTTCTCCTGCTCGAGATTACGACATCGAGTCTCGAGACCTTCGTTCTGAGCCTTCAACTCTTCTATCTCTTAGGAGAGAAGTTTGTTGCAAGTCCTCTCAAGCTCGGCTCGCCCTACTGCTTCACTCTTCTCGGCCTCGAGGGCTTTAACTTGCTCTTCGCAGGCGCCACATTTATACGCCAGTTTGGCGACCTCCTTCATTTTTCTCTTCAAGGAGTCGGTCTTCAGCGCTAACTTTTCGTCCTGAGTTTTTAGCTTCGCCTCATAATCTCGCACCATGAGATTGGCGTTTCCAAAAAACTACCAAACAAAAACCGGAAGTGAGAAAAACCTATTTCAGAAGTGGAATCAAGTCGGATATATTAGAAGGATACGGTAAAAACTTACGATTGCTCCAGTACGGGTCATCTCTCAATATCGGCTGTTTTGCCAGAGTTGCTCCAACTCTGGCATCCCCTTCTTCTTCAGTCTTATCTGACAGAAAAGGCATGCCGGCGCCTCGAGATCCTCAACGAACGGGACGTTGGTATTCTGGTATTTGAAGTCGATCGAATACGGGTACTCAACAACTTCGTCGGCCCTAGCCGCATGCTCCGGGTCTTGGAACTGTTCCTCCTGTGGTTCGTCTCCAATAGGAAGATCCAGTAGGTGATCACCCCCAGACATCTCGTCCGTTGCTGGAACTTTGATATCGGCGGCGGGTTTGATAGAAGAAATTTCGACAAGCTCTGGAGCTTGGTCGACATCGCTAATACGATCTTCTTATATTCTTTCGGTCTGTGGAGGAAAATTTGGGCTGACAGTCGGAGTTTGATCGACAGCTGAGGGTCTTCTCCTTTTTGCAGGCCGACCATCGCCTGGGGAATTCTAGTCGTGCACCGGGGTGCCAATCGAGTCGGCATAGGAAGGGAGAGATGCGAGGTTGATTTTTCCCATTCTTTGGTTGCGTCTTTCTGTTGCAATCTCAGCTGTACACAAGGAAGGAAGTCGCATCAGGAACAGCAAAAAGGCATTAATCAACAAACGTCAGTTACCTCGGTTAATTCTGTTCAAAGCTGCTTGAATACGCGCTTCACTAATGTCAGGCCAGTGCTGGTGACTTAAGGTCCGGATGGCTTCCACTTTCTCGAGAAAAGATTGGGTGACGCCTTGTGACCACTTGGAAAGCCGATCTGCACCAAAGAAGAAAATAGATGAAGCGGATCAGAAGAAGTGCAGTGAGTTCAGATCTCAAAATCATACCAATGTTAGCGTTGAAATATCCATTCAAAATTATGGAGGGATCTTCAAAGGAGGCTTCGTTGATCTTGACGTAGAAGTAGGCCCGGTTCCAGAAGTTCACTTTTGATGGCTTCCCGGTAATTACATTGTACTTCGGGACCATTTTTCCGTAGAAGAACCATGTCCTTGCCGTGATACTGGGCGTTGTGAGCTCCTCAAACAAATGGACCAACATCGTAATACCCAACTCGGCAGCGAGAACAGTGAGTGTCACCAGGATCCTGATCCCATTGGTCGTGTCTGGCCAACGGCTATCCTCCTCCGATGGCAGTAGGTCGTCAAGAATTCTGGTAGGGGCCACCAAAGCGAGCAATGGGTGAACCAGGATTCGTAGACGCACGCATATCCTGCAGGGGGAGTCCAAGGTCTTTGGTGGTCCGCTGGGATGAGGAACGAGAACCCTGCAGGCGGACTGGTTTGGAGAACTAATCTACGAACGCTTTTGAACGTAGATCTGGTAGGGAAGTGATTCTCCCATCTCTCGTTGTTCTTAACGCTTAGACGACGTTCCTGCTCCGGGTCGATCTCCTCATCAAATTCAAAGTCGGTCCCAGTCCAGCGCATAGGAAGCAGGTTGGCTAAGGCGAGACTTATTGCCTTCTCGGCTGAGGCTTTATCCTTGGCTGTGTCAGGATGGTTTTCTGGTTGCGAACTCGGTATGGTTTCCTGCATCACGTCATCCACCGCAACTTGACCCGGCGCTTCTCTTTCCTCCAGCTCTAAGCTAAACTGAACGGCACTACGTTCGTTCTCGTTCAACATGGCTAAATCTTCACTCATCAGCCTCGGAATCATTCCTCCGAGTGTGATCGCTCTCGGTCCGAGAAGCCGAGGGGAGCTACTGTTATCGGAGTTAGAGGCGGTGGCAATCGCCTTTCCTTTCAGGGAGCAGCGGCGGATGGGAGAAGACATTCTGATTGGAAAATGAAAACTAGAGAGGGAAAGATGAGAGAAGTTAGAGAAAAAGGGGATACCTTTGGAGTTGAAGCAGGAAGTAAATGGAGAAATGAGAATCAAAAGGAGTTTTTTATAACGAACTTGGTGCGGAAGACGAGCAGTCATCATAATTAGGTCTAAGGACCTATAAATGACAACACGTGTCCCACTAACTCCGAATCTCGAGAACGCATGTGATTTCGGAGAAAGAGTGCGTAGCCTCGACATGGAAATATACCGAGATGATTTACGAAGAACAGGGGTAACGTCGGGAAGACGACTTTATAGAACCAATAACCGAGATCACATCAACAATGGACCCGTTCGAAGAAATTCATCGGAAAGATACTTTCAATGAACTGGGGGGGGGGCTTATTGTTGGGGATAGATGCATTTACCCACATAGGCCCACCTTGACGAGATCTCGGTCTAGGGATGAATATTGAAGTCGGCCAACAGGTCCCAGAACCAACTTTTGGAGTGCATATATAAAGAGGATGTTGAGATGAAGAGAGCACACGAAAACATTGGAGAACAAGCCTAGAATTAGGGTTTCTTTCAGATTACTTGTTTTTGATTTGTTCTTCATAGAAACACTCAAATTCAGTCAATAAACTCTTGATTTTTTCTCTAAATCGTCTAGTTGTTAAACCCACCATCGAAATCGATCATCGATCAAGATTACCGATTTCAGATTCAACAGTTAACCACTTCTTCTTACTGAGTGAACCCTAAAAGGGCCGGTCGTTGTGACCCATATTCTTTGTTAAGCAACTGTTTTCTAGTTGTTGCTTTTTTGATCCCTCCAATAGTAACTCTAACTCCACCAGACTCTCCCCGGGCTCTCCTTGCAATTATGAATTAGAGAACCTATTATCGGAATAATCACGACTGCCACTCTCTCGCCATTTAGGTTCTCAAGGAATAAGATAAAACATTTCAAGATCTTTTCGAAGACTTTGGTTTTCTCTCTTACCTGTTTTTATCGCGTTGATTTTTCCTTTTTACTATTTCTGAAAGTTTAGCTGCCTTCTTTGTTTTGATGATAGTTCTTTCGAGCATAAAGTTTCTAATCGTTTTATACATATTGGTCATGTTCCTCGACGTAAATCTTCTTTCCAATGTTTTCGTCATAATAGAGGATTTTGATTTCCCTTGTCCTTCTCAATATGAAAATATCACAATCGTGGATTTTTCTTTTCCAGAAAAGGACGGCTCAATTTCATATAATTAGTTGTTTTAAAATTCTTCAATATCATTAAAATTATTAAAATTACTATAAAAAAAAATAGCTGATTTATTTGTTTTACTTGAGTTTTTAAATTAAAATATTTTATGTTATCATATTTTTCTAACACTATTAATCCAAACACAATACTATATATGTTAACAAAATAAAAAAAAATTACAAAAATGAAAATTCAAAGTGGGTTGGGAGGGGGGGGTTGCTGACTGCCTCCCCCATACTAAGCCGGCACTGCCTCCAATTTAATGTTGAGACTATATGTTTTTGATTTTTCCAAATTTTGATATTAATATAGAAATCTCTAAAGCTAATAGGATCCTCTATTAAAACTCAAGAGATCTGCTTTCCACAGTGTCATATGGAACCCATGAACTACCATACGGAGAGATTCTGGTTTATGATACAGTTGTAGAGGATAATCCTTCGGGTCTTTGTGAATCATATTCTTTGTTAACCAATTGTTTTCTAGTTGTTGCTTTTTTGATCCCTCCAATAGTAACTCTAACTCCACCAGACTCTCCCCGTGGCTCTCCTTGCAGTTATGAATTCAAGAACCTATTATTGGAGTGATCATGACTGCCACTCTCTCGCCCTTTAGGTTCTCAAGGAACAAGATAAAATATTTCAAGATCTTTTCAAAGATTTTGTTTTTTTCTCGACTTATTCTTAGGTTCACCCCCTAGGGTGAACTTGTAGGTTCACCAACCGATAGGATTTAGTTCTTTCAAATTGAATATCTTTTAAAAAAGGAAACAAAATAAAATAAAATTGTATAGTTATATTATATTTTTAAAATAAATAAAAAAGTTGTAGTTACCAAAAAAAAATTAATATTGTTAACGTTGTCAACAAAACACTAAACCCTAAACCCTTGGGTAAACCCTAAACTTTTAGGTAAATCCTAAAACCTAAATCATAAACGTTAAAAACTAAATCTTAATAACATTAAACCCTAAATCCTTAACCTTAAACCCTTGGATAAATCCTAAGCCCTTAGATAAATTCTAAACTCTAAACCCTAGAGTTTAGGATTTATCCAAGGGTTCAGGGTTTACCCAATGGTTTAGGGTTTATGATTTAAGGTTTAAGATTTAGGGCTTAGTGTTATTAAGATTTAGTTTTAACGTTTATCATTTAGGGTTTAGGATTTACCTAAAGGTTTATGGTTTACCCAAGGGTTTAGGGTTTAGAATTTATGGTTTAGTGTTTTGCTGACGAGGTTAACAATATTTTTAAAAAATTGGTAATTATCACTATATTTTATTTATTTTAAAAACATAAACTTGTCAAAAAAATATATTTTGTTTTCTTTTTAAAAAGATATTGAATCTGAAATAACTAAATCTTATTGGTTGGGTGAAGATGTAGGTTCACTCTAGGGAGTGAACCCAGGAATAAGTCTTTTTCTCTCTTTCCTTTTTTTTATTGCTTTGATTTTTCCTTTTTGTATTTCTGAAAGCTTAGTTGACTTCTTTGTTTTGATGATGGTTCTTTCGAGCATTAATTTTCTAATTGTTTTATACATATTGGTCATGCTCCTCGGCGTAAATCTTGTTTTCAATGTTTTCGTCATAATAGAGGATTTTGATTTCCCTTTTCTTTCTCTGTATAAAAATATCACAATCGTGGATTTCTCTTTTCCAGAAAAGGACGGCTCAATTTCATATAATTGTTTGTTTTAAAATTCTTCAATATCATTAAAATTATTAAAACTACTGTTAAACAAATTAGCTGGTTTATTTGTTTTAATTGAGTTTTTAAATTAAAATATTTTATGTTATCATATTTTCTAACACTATATATTCAAGCACAATACTATATATATTAATAAAATAAAAAAATTACAAAAATGAAAATTCAAAGTGGGTTGGGAAGGGGGGGGGGAGGGGGTTGTGACCGCATCCCCCATACTAAATTTTGATATTTATATAGAAATCTCTAAAGCTAGTAGGATCCTCTAGTACAACTCAAGAGATCTACTTTCCAGAGTCTCATATGGAACCCATGAACTACCATGCGGAAAGATTCTGGTTTATAATACAGTTGTAGAGGATAATCCTTCAACTGAAAAACCACATGAGGACACTGAGTGTCCAGGTGGGCAGTTTGCTCGTCAAACATACATCACTCGTCAAACATACATCACTTGTGCGTTCTCTACCATGAGACTAGATAAGGATACAAAGACCAATCGTTCCTTGGCATCAAGTGGTTTGGTTTTCCCTGTGAATTTTAAATGTAACTTTATAACTTATTCTAAAACCTAAATAAGTAATCCTTAAATCCCTGAAAAGTTTCCTAAGACTCGACTCGTTATTATTCAATTTTATTAAGATTCATATTTGATACTAAAAAACTTCTACGTTCATATTATCATAGTCATTAATCTCATAAAACTGAAGTGAACAAGTTTTTATGTGTACTCAATCCCAAAATACTATAATTTTCTACGGTATTCTTACAATCTGAGCATTGTAATTATTTAACTCATTTGTAATTCTGAGATAAAATACCTAAGGTGTAATCAACTTAGTCTCATAACATTAACTACATAACACAAATCATTCAATAAATTAATTTTCATTGACAACCAAAAATATCATAAATGCAATATGAATCAAGTTTGATGTGTTCACATGGTTTTTAAACTTAAATTTCATTGTCTTTAAGAAGTCAAGTTCATCTAAATTGGTTTTGATTAACTAATCAAGTGTTATTCAAGTAGAAAAAATCCAATTTTGATCTCTATTTAGCTACTCTAGATCTTGTCGTATATACAAATTTAGATAACAAACGCAATAGAATATATATTTAGCATGGTAGAATATCCATTTGAACTCACAATTAACCCAATATTTCACTACATTATGACTGAAAACATATAAAAATAATTAGAATCAAAATCAAATTCATAAGTAGATATATGAGGGGTAAAGAGCTTCTCTAATTGTAGAGGATATATATGATCTTCTTCTTCTTCTTCCTTAAAAATAGTGGAAACAGTGAACCAATTAAGAAATATGAAAATAATTTGGTGAAGATTGTGTATATGAAGGATGTCTCATCCTGCTCTCTTTTTGGTTTTTTCTTATTTATAGATGAAGGAGGTGGTTAAGGTAAATCATCAGAACATTAGACAAATTATAATTAGAAATGCAAAACTTCCTTTTTCGTGCTAGTGGTCGGTTGATCACATGCGATTGCCAAGACTTCAGCTCTTTAAAATTTTCATAGTAGTTTCTTTTTGCTTTCAAACGATGCTTTGGTTTTGAATGGGAATTTTATGCATATATGATGTTATGAAGATATAATTAACTTGATCGTGAAAGAAGATTTGGATATTGTAGATGTTGATGTGTCTATAATTCGTGATGCAGTTTTGTATGTGAGATTAAGAACATCTAGACTACGGTCGTTTAAACTGAGGGGTTGATTCATGGAAGTTAATAAGGGGTATTTTTCACTTAGATGTTAAGACACACTGAAATTCTACACACTTGATGTTATCAAGAGCTCTTGAGTTCAGGTTAGCCTTCAAAAAAGTTGGAGGCATATGATAAGCTTTAAATAGAAGAGTCACAAAGTTCCCTGTGGTAAAACAAAATATCTCTCATATCTCCCTCTAATAAAGATAAATTTAGCTATGTTTTACTCAAAAATAGCTAAAACATAATCATGTTTGATGTGTTCAATAAAGATAAATTTTTATTGACAACCAAAAATATCATAAATGCAATATGAATCAAGTTTGATGTGTTCACATTGTTTTTAAACTTAAATTTCATTGCCTTTAAGAAGTCAAGTTCATCTAAATTGGTTTTGATTAACTAATCATGTGCTATTCAAGTAGAAACCAATCCAATTTCGATCTCTATTTAGCTACTCTAGATCTTGTCGTATATACAAATTTAGATTATGAACGCAATAGAATATATATTTAGCATGGTATAATTCTCATTTGAAGTCACAATTAACCCAATATTTCACTACATTATGACTGAAAACATATAAAAATAATTAGAATCAAAATCAAATTCATAAGTAGATATATGAGAGGGGTAAAGAGCTTTTCTAATTGTAGAGGATATATATGATCTTCTTCTTCTTCCTTAAAAATAGTGGAAACAGTGAACCAATTAAGAAATATTGAAATAATTTGGTGATGATTGTGTATATGAAGGATGGCTCATCCTGCTCTCTTTTTTGGGCTTTTTCTTATTTATAGATGAACGAGGTGGCAAACGTAAATCATCAGAACATTAGACAAATTATAATTAGAAACACAAAGCTTCCTTTTTCGTTATAGTGGTCGGTTGATCACATGCGATTGCCAAGACTTCAGCTCTTTAAAAATTTTATAGTAGTTTCTCTTTTCTTTCAAATGATGCTTTGGTTTTGAATGGGAAGTTTATGCATATATATGATGTTATGAACATATAATTAACTTGATCTTGAAAGAAGATTTGGATATTGTAGATGTTGATGTGTCTACAATTCGTAATGCAGTTTTGTATGTGAGATTAAGAACATCTAGACTACGGTCGTTTAAACTGAGGGGTTTGATTTATGGAAGTTAACAAGGGGTATTTTTCACTTAGATGTTAAGACACACTGAAATTCTACACACTTAATGTTATCAAGGGCTCTTGAGTTCAGGCTAGCCTTGAAAAAAGTTGAAGGCATATGATATGTTTTAAATAGAAGAGTCACAAAGTTCCTTTTGGTAAAACAAAGTATCTCTCATTTCTCCCTCTAATAAAGATAAATTTAGCTATGTTTTACTCAAAAATAGCTAAAAACATAATCATTATTATGTTCCATCCCTTAATCTACTGGATTTTTGGATTTTACAAAGCCCACTCATCCAAAACATAGTCGGGTATTATGATCATAGCAAAGGCAGAAGGGAGCTTGACTGCACGACCCACCCTTATGGCCAATACTAGGTGTATAAACAGTGATTTCAAATCCCGAGGTTAATCGTACTTTAACAACTTTATGTAAGGCAGAGTTTGTTTTTTTGGGGGGTGATAATGGAAAAGTTGACAGATAAGTCACCCTTATTGCCACTCTACAGAACCGTAGATGAGATACAATTGTTACTTCTTAGAGTTTGAGAATGGTACAAAACACATTGGATCTCCCGGGATAGTTGACTGGAATGCGAATGAGAGGTTAGTGAGATCCTTGATAATCTTCCACAACTCGACTTTGCTTGTATCAGCCTCCACTTCCCCGAATTCTTGTAAGTGTTGCAGTGAGATTGTAATAATATACAAGACGTGTAGACTTGGAACTGAAGGTGAAGGCGGTTGAGATGCTAAAGAGATTTGACAAGAATTGGGATCGTATGAGGATCATAACCAAGTTGTTGAATGTAGCAACTGTATTTTCTCTATATTTTGAGAAAACTCTATGGGAAAGAGTCTTTAGATGCTAAAGAGATGTATCAGTCATTGATATTATGTATGACTTATTCAAAGAGTATAGTGGTCAGTTTGATAATGGGTTAGGCATGCAAGAATCTCAATCTATAGAATTTCCATCATTTGGTAGCCAAGAGCATCAATCTATAATATAATGGGGCACTTTCCTCTCTTCTGAAAGTGTCCACGTAAGCAAACTAAAAATGACACATGTAATCTCTTACGTTCCCAAACCATCTTCTGCCTCTCCAGCTTCTATCCTTTTAAAATTCTGCATTAAAACTGAGAAAAGCGGACACAATTAAAAAAAACAAAAACAAATCTAAGCAGAGGAGAAGTCGCAGAAAATTGGAGTACGATTTGAATAGGTGCCGAAGATTTGTCTTCTTTACTAATACTGAAGTTCCGTTTTTGCAGATCTCACTATTGTTTTTGCAGATCTCACACTATTAGGCCTCTTGAAGTTCTTTGATGATCGAGTGGCTTCACCACCATCGACCTTCTAATTCGAAATCTAGGGCGTTTGTTGCGCAAGGACATTCTTAGAATGAAAAGTGAGAGAGAAGAAGTCAGGAATTGTTTGTGTTTATGAGGAAGAGAGAGAGAGAGAGAGAGAGAGAGATAGCTGAAGGAAGAGAGAGAAGGAGCGGTCTGCTTCTTCACCTCCACCACTGGATGAGCTCGAAGACAACAAAGATGACGCCTTTTAAGGGTCGTGGAAATCATTCACGCCACACTGAAGTTCTTCGTGATTGCCTTTATCTCGATACAGTCAATCGTCAGGTTAATCATCTTACTGATGACCAAAGTCTTGTGCTTTGTACTTGTAATGTATCTAACATGTGGTTGTTTGCAGGTCTTGGATTTTGATTTCGAGAGGTTCTACTCTGTCTCCTTGGTTTATCTTAACATCCAATGTTCTTTTCTTATGTTATTCCAATAGGGTATTATCTTAGAAGCTGATTATATGTTGATGATATGTAGGTTGCAACAATGTTTGTAGTGATGAAAGAGACAGACTATTACAATAAACCGCAATTTAGGAAAGTTTTTGGAATGATATGCAAAAACTGCTTGGGAAGAAGCATATGATACAGAAGTTAGATGAATGTGACTTCACTCTCATATATGAGTGGAAGTGAGAGAGAAAGAGAAGAAGAAACAAATTAGCACCGAGGTAGTTATAAAGATATTTTCTTTGCGGAGTTTTCCTTGGTTTTGTCATAAATAGTTTCATCTTAAAGAAACAAATGAGCACATAGGTTGTTGAAATTTTATCTTTACAGGAGAAAAAGCTTTGAAAGAAGAAAAAGTGAAGGAGGAGGAAAAAAATATGTGGTCTGTTGTTGACGATGTGAAAGAGAAGGTAATTTTCCCCCATAATGTTGTCGTTGTTCCCAAGTCAGAGTTCCTCGCTCAAACTTATGTTTATCTTTCAGGTTGGTAATATCAGAATTGAGCCGCCTGGACTTTTCAGAGGCCATGGAAAGCATCCCAAGGTTATTTCCCTTTCTTAGAGACTTATTTTTGATATCAATATACCTTGATGTCGATGATATGTAGGTTGCAACAATGTTTGCAGTGATGAAAGAGACAGGCTATTACAATAAACCGCAATTTAGGGGGGGGGGGGGGNGTGGCATTTGAGAGAGAAAGAGAAGAAGAAACAAATTAGCACTGAGGTAGTTATAAAGATATTTTCCTTGCGGGGTTTTCCTTGGTTTTCTCATAAATAGTTTCATCTTAAAGAAACAAATGAGCACATAGGTTGTTGAAATTTTATCTTTACAAGAGAAAAAGCTTTGAAAGAAGAAAAAGTGAAGGAGAAGGAGAAATATATGTGGGCTGTTGTTGACAATGTAAAAGAGAAGGTAATTTTTCCCATAGTGTTGTCGTTGTTCCCAAGTCAGAATTCCTCGCTCAATTTTATGTTTATCTTTCAGGTTGGTAATATCAGAATTGAGCCGACTGGGCTCTTCAGAGGCCATGGAGAGCAACCCCAGGGTTATTTCCCTTTCTTAGAGACTTATTTTTGTGATCAATATACCTTGACGTTGTGGGTTCGAGTAAGGCATTGTCTATTTTGTTTCTCTCTCAAAACATGTCTATTCCTGTTTCTCCTTTTTAGCAACAGATTTTTTTCGTAACTGCAGAACCACGTTGCCAGTATAAGAGCAACTTACACCAAGAGTTTTACACCTAAGGATGTTACAAAGAAGCAAATTGTCATCGCTACTTATTTCATTGATAAACTGGCGCTTAGGCCTGGAAATGAGAAGGTAAATTTTGATTTAGTATTTTACAAATTGAAAAAGAGGATATAGAGCAAATAATTGAAGCGTAACCTGAATGTTTTCTGAAGAAGGAATAAAAAAATGCACCTGGCATGGACTGGCTAAAATCTCTCAAGAGCTTCATCTTCGCCGTTCATCACCATGTTCTACTTTGCCACGGAGGAACCGATACCCTCCAGCTTATTTCTCCACTGGTTCATCAACGGCGATGACTCTTCTCCACTCATGATGAATCTCGTGCCCAACCATCTTTTCCATGGCTTTCTTAAAATCCAAGTATGGATCTTCTAATTCCAAGGAGCTTCTTTTTGTCTCTTAGTAAGTTCTTCGGAAAAAGTAAGACACAAGAGCTGAAAGTGACGTCTACAGTCGGAAGAAAATTAAAGAAGCATTTGCAAGGAAAAAACTAAAAAAGTTTCCTCTGGTATTGTATATCCCTGAGAATTCAATTTGGTTTGTGTGTTTTTAATTTGGTTTTTGAAAAAGGTTGGTTTTGTGTGATTTTTCATTACCAAAAATGTATTAATTATATTAGTGCACTTAGTAAAATACAAATAAAGATAATGAATTTTAAAACTTCAAATTTACTTATAGTTTAGGATTTCCTCGCCTTGAATTCTCAAATACATTATGTTTATAAGTGTACATTGCATCATCTGCAGAGTTTGAGATAAAACAACAACAATGTTAACAGTCCCGCACGCAAGCGCGGGGCCAAGCCCCTAGTTATTTCAAAGATTGACATGATAAATTATATTTTGGTATGAAAGAATGATTTTTTATGTACGAGGAATTAGTTAATGAAATAAAAGTTTGAGAAGCAAAACATGAATTGGATACTTAAGTCAAAGTGAGTGTTGTAAATCCAAAAACCATGGTCGGAATAGATTTTGATGTTCTGTTTTGGTGGATGGTTAATTGTTTAAAGTTTTATACTCTTGAATAAATTGTTTGGGATGTCCTTGCAATGCAAGTGTCATATTACTACAAGAATTCATTGAAATAGCTATGGTCTAGCGAAAGTATTTATGTAGCCAAATATTTTAGCTACAAAAATGGCAAAGAATGGCAACATAATGCATAATTTTATTTTTGTAGCTAAATATGTGTCAATCTGTAGCAATTTGTAGCTATGTAGCTAAAGATTAATTTAGTTGACAATTCGTAGCTAAACAGTCATGTTTTGGCTACAGATAAGTCCAATGCCAAAATTATTCTATTTAGCAATAACTAGTTACAAATATTTATATTGCTAAATAGCAACGTCTTTATCATCACCAATCCGTCATACATTAATAAAAATATCATACATATACATTAATAAAAATATCATATATATACAGTAAGAAAACATTAACTTTTTTATATAATATATTTTATTAATTTCATTTTATTTATATCGGTTTATATTTTTATTTTCAATATTGGTCTAACACAATTTTCAAATTCTATTTTTTAATAAATTTATATATGTAATATAAATTATATATATAAGAATGATAGATTATAGATTAAATTTACAATGCATAAATTTTACAGAAATATACTTTAAGATAGCTTTTAATTCAACATATACTAAGAATATACTAATTTAATGAATCTAATGGCTAGACATGTGGTTTAAGTCTAATCAATTTGAATAATTGTCAAGCAATTGTTAGGTTATAATTGAATACTAGCTCTCTGACGTAACTACTTTTCTATTTGAAACTTTAACTACAAATTTAATTAAATCTAAATTCCAAACCCTAAAACTTTTAATCTAAACTTCGAAACCTAAATCACACACTCTATACTTTAAAACAAAAATATAGTTCTTATATATACACACAAAATTTAATCCATAAATCATAAACCCTAAACTCAAACTTTAAACCTTTACCTATCAATCCTAAACCCCAACCAAAATCCCAAACCCTATTTCTAAATTTCAAACTTTAATTAAATTTTAATTTTAATTTGTAAATTTTGAGTTACAACCATAAGTCCGAAATATAACAATTATTTTAATACGAAGAGGGATTACTTTTTTTTACGCTGTGAACAATTTTTTTTAAATCACTTACAAATAAATTTAAAATAAAATTAGAAAGATAGATTGCTAGTGGTCAAAGTACAAAGTGAGGATAACTCATTTTGTAATCGCAACCGTTTATATAACTTTAATCTAACGGACATAATACATTTGATATTTTATTCTCTTTTTGCTTTATCCTTTTTATCTCCTCTTCTCAGATTTGTCAATCTTCATCTTTATTCCTCTTTCTTCTTTCCCCTCTGCAAATCTCATCTCCTCATCTCTTCTTCCCCTCTAACAATCTCATATCCTCTTTCTTCTCGGGTTGTGCAATGGTGTGGTCTCCTCTCCGTTCATCTCCTCTTCTGTCTTCTCCTCTCCGGTGGTGCAAGGCCGTCTTGCAGTCCAGTCTCCTCTCTTCTCCTCTGTAGTCCAGACTTCTCTCTGCTTTTCTACAATCCAAGCTTCAAGCTCCTCATTGATTCACAGTGGTAGCTACGTCTCGTGCATCTCAGCATCCCCTGACACAAACATCTCCAACAAAAAGAATTCTTATGCCTTAGTTTTCACTTATTAGATCTAGCATTTTGTTTGGATACTAGATATTTCAGATCGACATTTCTGTTTTATTTGGGAATTCAAGATTTTTCCATATAATACTTCAGTGTTGTATAACCAGTCTGCATAGATTTGTATTCGAAACAAAATAAAAATCAACAATGGATTTGTTTCTAAATGTGCTTAAATCATTATTTTACTACTAAAACGTGTTTGTTGCTAATTTGGATACAACATTTTAGATACAAAACATTTATAGTTGAATCTGTAGCTACATTCGTTTTTGCTAAAGAAAGGTTGTAGGTAAACTTTGTAGCTATTTAGAAATGCCATATTGTTCGCCAAGATTGTTGCTAGTGAGCAATGAAACACTCTCTAGCCATGCTGTAGCTGTTAGCTATGGCCAGTTCTCTTGCAAATCCGTCGCGAGTGAGCTACGATATGGCTATGAATTGGAGTTAGCGTCAACACTGACGCCACATTTCCTATCCGTAGCCATCTGTCTCCTTTTGTATTGTAGCGACAGATTGTTCTTTTTATCTAGGAAAAAAGCGGTAGCTATATGACTGATTTTTTTTTTTTTTGCTTATGACTGATTTCTTGAAGTGTATGTTGTTTATGAAAGTGCATTTAGCACTAGAGGTTAAATCACAGACACATATAGGAGTTTTCTAACTCACTATATGAGTGAAGTCTAATGTGTACAGATAAATGTATGAAAGCATATATCTGGTTAATGAAGGTAGAGGTGTGACGATGGAACAAACTTTCAGTGAGTTTGAATACAAAGATAAGCTTAAGTGAGGTATATGTCTTCCCATATCTTAGATATTAACCTCACTTGTTATTTACTAACTATATTTTGTTTATAAATTGTTTCATATTTTGATAATCCAACAAAACAAGATGATTGAATTAGTTTGGTTTACTATGGTGAGAATATGCTTTGGATTAGTATAAATCGAGTTTTTTTTTTTTTTTTTTGAAGACTTGTGTGGCTTGTCTTTTGTTATTTGGTCTTTCAAAAAGTCAATTTGACGGTTTTATTTCATGCTTGGTGTATGGGTTTTCCTTTTCCTCGACAGGTTAATGAAGGTTTATGTTTAAGATTTGTCATTAGTACTCTTTCTTTTTGTCATTTCGTGTTAAAATTGATGAGAATTGGTTATTTCGAGAAATGGCGGACCCAAGAATGAGTTTAACATGGGTGAATTACGTACCTAAAAAGAAAAAGAAAAAATCAAAGGTATCAACAATGGGGTTTGAACCGAGGTTGAAGGGGATCAAGAGGAGAACTTTACTAGCAGAGCTACTTATTTTAAATTTATTTGTAAACAATAAATATTTATAGAGATTTAAGAGATGTCATCGTTCACACAATCTTCTCATGTGGATCCGCCTCTGATTTCGAGTTAAAACACTCGATGTACCTATGTGAACACAAGTACAATAAGTGTTTAGTTATTTTGAGGTTTTTAAACCACTTAAACCCTGGCTGACTCAACTCAAACCCAACCCATAATTTAAAATTCCCTATTAATTCTTCAAATTTCAAAACCCAATTACCTGGTACCCAAATGTATAAGCATGGTTCAGTTCAAGTTCTCACTAGATAACTAAAATTATTTGTTTCTTTAAAAATTAATTTAGTAATATATAACAATATGATAAAACATATATTTTAACAAATATTTATATGGATGTTTTTCATTTAAATTTGTACAATAAATTATGTGGCCACAAATCAGTTTTGTTTTCTCTTTCCTTATCTTTTAAAATCCAATCACTTATATATTTCTTTGTCTTCCTCATACAAAATATTTTTTTTCCTGTAAAACAAAACATGTTGAGAAGAAGATGATGATGAGAAAGATGATGATGAGAAAGATGATGATGATGGAGTTTGAGTTTTGCAGTCCTTAGTTGGCCTCATATAGAACCGGTTAAGGACGGAGATAAAGAAGAAGATGAGAACAGAGACGACAACAGCGTTGATGATGGAGACAGCAACGGCAATGAGGACATAGACGACTATGGCAAGAATGAAGATGGTGACTGTGAGGTGTGATTCTAAGTTAATAAGTTTGTTTCAAATCATCAGCATCAACGTTTGGAATCCTTGGCTCATCTGCCACCGTGGATTTAACCATCGTTCTGGTGATGGATGGATAACTCTGAGGAACTCGGTTTGTGCCCATGGCTGATTCCTTATGATTTCAATGAACCAGCTATGACTGAACTGCAATCTACCGAGTTCATGTTTTCTGATTTTACACCCACCGAAATTGCCGTCTCACTCGCTAAAGCACCATGATTCCACAAAGCTCTCGGCGGAGCTCCTCTACAGTCGCCATCACCTTTCACCCCCTGTGGACGAACCATCTTCGTCTGGAAACTCAGTTCAACCAGAAAACAATCGCTGACATGCTCCTCTGCCTTGACAAACTCAACCTCGAGCTCATCAGATTCATATGTAAATCTCTGATTCCATATTCTTACGATTCTAGAAACCTATTGCCTCCTCATCTTCAGGAGATCTAGACGTTTAATTAGTGCTTAGAAATCTATAGAGGTGTGTACACGTAGTATATGAGAATTGTGCTTAGTGATTGATTTACATATGTGTCAAGACGATTGTATATGTGTCCATTCTACTTTTTCAGATTCAGATTCGATTATCCACAAACCACAATCTTCTTCACCTTCACCTTTATCTTTGGACCAGTGGTGATTTAGACGTATTTTGTCTCGATTTGTATGGTTCTAGTGGCGAGCGTGTACGTTATTATGAAGAATCAGGATTGATAGGTTGAGTATGGTGCAATAAATATGATATATGAGCTTGAATCGTCTTTTAAGAGTAACCTCGTTCCCCTCTCTTCTTGAATCTGGGATGACATATGAGCTTGATTTGTCTTTCATGGTTAACCTTATTCCGCTCTCTTCTTGTTATCAATACGTTTATGCCTTGTATTTATGTTTTGTATTTTAGTAATGTAGCATTTTTTATGTTCTAATAGATTTACTATGGTCAGGCCAACATAAGGAGACTCTTTATGGGTATTATAAGTTGATGGAACTTGTACATGAATGAATTAGAGTTTCAGTTTACAAATATACACATATTTCACTATCTTTATGTACACATTTATTTTGATATCTATATGTATACAATTCTGCATGTACACAATACAATATCCATATGTACACTAGTTCACAAATGTATGCATTATCAGTGGTGGGTCCATAAATATTTAGATCGGGAGCACAATATATTTATTAATTAATTATATTTTAATCAAAATTATATATAATATACAATAAAAATAACTAACAAAATTAAGCTTAAAGTATTATACTATATTAAACTTGTAACTATGACAAATTAAACAAAACTAATCTTAAACTATTTTGGATTTTAAAATTTTGATTTTTAATATTTCTTTTTTTCAAAAAATTAGTTTAGGTATCTTACTTTCTAAATAGTTATCGGAAAGTATAAAGTATTTTTGAACTAATGATGTAAAGTAAGTGTTATACACACATGTATATATATATATTAGTAATATATTAAATGTAGGAAAGAAGCTGTTTTTAAATGTTGTTATAATATTAAATAGGATTCACACGAGAATACAATGTAAAAAGCAGAAATATTAGAAAATAGGTAAAATAAAAGTTGATCTTAGGGGACATCAAACCATGCTCCTAAACCTAATGGGGGCACTATAAGCCACTGACCTACTTAACTTATATTTATAAACTACTCCCTCCGTTCCACTAAGATAAATATTTTACAGAAATAAATTGTTTCATAAAAATGTATTTTTTATGTTTTCTATACAAAAATTACAAATTTCAATAAAATTAATTGAATTTATTGAAAAACTATTGGTTAAAATGCATTGAAATTTGATAATTTCTAAAAACGATGTATGATTAATGTGTTTTCTTAATATGTTTGAAAACACTAAAACATACATCTATCTTAATGGAACGGAGAGAGTATGACGCATCATTTTTTAAAAAATAGTCAGGCGCACGTGACCATACCAAACAAATTATCATTCACCATTTTCCATAACCTTACCATCGATGTGTGTGGTCAAGCAGCACACAAGCCGAAACACCATTGGGTCATTCTTTCGATAGACAGGAGGTTTAATACGGAAATGTGTATTCAGTACATCGACCCATGTGTTGGTCCCCAACTTTACCGTTGAAAATTAAAACCCGAATCGTTTATTGTTTGGTAGATTCATTGATTATAATCAAAGATTCCATCCTCCATGAAAAAGAAATGAATTTGTTAATGTAAAGTAAAAAGATTCCATCCTTTATACTGAATGAGACTTGTTATAATCAGGCAAAAGCATTTCACCATAAACGAAGTTAAATTATCAGCGATTTTAGCTAACAGTAGCTCAAAATTATCAAACAAAAACTAAACTTCTCCTCTTCCATTCTTTGGATTTTTTTAAACACCAAAGAACCTCCAGAAACATTGGTTAGAACCAGAAGTGAAAATTGGTTAGAAAACCAGAATCTGATGAATCAATCTCTGCGACTCTGCAACGAATCCTCCAAATCAAGATCAACACCAACACTTTTACGAATCGATGCGTTTGCGTGGCACGAATGATACGAAGATGAAGAAGAAGAGCAAGACGCCAGCTTCCACTTCTTCTCAAGTTCCTTAAACCTCTCAACATCAAACTTACGACTCTTGAGCAACTTCCTCTGCCTAGAAAGAAACAACCTCTTCATGAAATCTTGATAAGTTGGGTCCCTCGAAGTCATCAAGAAATAAGCATAACCCACAATAATCCCAGTCGCTGTAGTAAAAAACGTAATGGGTTCCATCACATCCCAAGAAAACTCCCAGAAAGTTAGTCTGAAAAACAGACCAATCTGAACAACTGAGTAACCAAGACCACACCACAGAATCTTCCTCACTTGCTTATGTGCTAAGACATCGATCTCTTCCTTCATACTCCTAAGCTTATCAAACTCCACTTTAACTGGATTATCCTCTGGATTTAAACCCAAAGGCACTGCCTTTCTAATCAATTCCACCACCTGCAGCAAAACCCACAGGACAAAGATCAATTCCAGACAAACATTATGGTTTTTCAGAACATGGGTTTCAGATTAGCAAACCTTATCTGGATGAAGATAGACTTTATCTCTGAAAATCAAAATCACACCAGCATCATCTAGTACACGAGCGAAAGCATGAGCTTCATCGAGAGATCTAGCGATACCTAAACCTTGAGATGCTTCAATGAGTTTAGTGTAAGAGACAGTTTCTTCATTCCCCATGCAACCGAGCTTCTTCTTCATCTCATCTATATTCACCAACCTCATTAGCTTCTTCGCTTCCGTTACAGTTATATCCTCCTTCTCCTTCTCATTCGCCGTTGGCTCGACGGTGAGACACCTACAACCACCACCGAGCCATGGCTTGATCGGAGAACCTTTAGTCACGGCGGAAAACGCCGTACGCCTCAAAACACCAACCGCCGACCACATCTCTGAGGATGGACCCACGAATTCGATGAAATCAGATCTGGGATTCTTGTGGGTTTGAAGAACGAGGAATTAAAAGCCAAGGAAAAGACTGGTGAAAGAGAAAAATAAAAAAAGTGAGATTCGATTGTGACGCAGAGTGTAATGTGCGCTCCACCAAGAACGTGGAAGGTCAAAAATAGTAATGCGTAAGGAGGAAGAAGCTGCGTAATGGTTACTTTCTGGAATTAGGAATGTTTGGTCGACATTGTTGAATGTTGACTGATTGGCCATGCCTTTTCGATATCTCTAAACCCATTTTTAAGGAGACGTTCGTGGTTGCATTTTAGGGCTGGCCGGCCGAAAAATCCAAAAAGAGAAAAATGATTTGGTTCGGTTATATCTTAACCGAATTATTTGCTCGGTCGAGCTTGGTTTTGCCTTTTTTGAGGATCAATTGCTATTTTGGTGGTGAGGATAAAATATGTAAAAGTTTTCAAATTATTTTAATAGGCACCATTTTTAGAGGATCAAATGTTCAAATGCTCATTTCCCCAAAAATTTATTATGTATACTCTCCTCAATTTTCTATTTTATTTAACATTATTTAAATCAAAAAAGTAAATAGCAAAAAATTAGATAAAACTTAAATAATTACAATCCAAATAGCCAGATTATATAATTCAATTATTTTTTTATCTTTCGTTGAGACCAGGTATTACAGAAGACATTGTTTGAAGATAAAGAATTTTCGGTGGAGGATATTGTTGCAAAGGTCTAGGAGGACATAAAAACATGGTTTGATGCTCAAACGATTACTAATGAAGAGGAAAGAGAAAGTCTTGGCCAGAGATCTCAATAGAGGTGGAAGGCGCCTCATGGAGTGTCTACAAACTATTTTTCAGTATACAAACTGGGAATCAAAGCTACCTACGGCCAATCCAAAAAATAAATAAATAAATAAATAAACAACCACATTCAACCTAAAAGCATAAACCTAAAACCACGAACGGGTCGTTCAAGGGTCAAGTTCGAAATTTCCCGACATCGAATGACAAAACGTGCCGCACGATTTATTCACCTCGACCTCTTCATTGGCAGCCCCGAGCATGGTTTCTTCTGTATCAGGAGAAACTGGGATATGATCCCAACATCCCAGTACCTTCTCCTCGAGAGGAGGGACCATAGCCTCGACGCCTTCGTATTCGCCCATATAACCGGTCATTGTATCCATTTCAGCTTGGAAAGGATAACCCGCGATCCTCGTTTGTGACAAGGCACCAACGGCTCCACGACACTCCCTGAAATCGCCCATGAGCCCTTTGCTTTCCTTAAGCTTTCCAAACTCAGCTTTGAACTGAGCAGTGCGACTGCCGACCACCGCAACGACTTCACGTTTACCTCGCCTTTCTCCACGACAAAGCTCCTTAGCGTGCCTCCTCTCCATATCTTCGTTTCGGGCGGTGGCCTGTTCTCGGAGAAGAGCTGCTTCGCCCTCTGCCCTCTCAGCCTTGAAACGGCTAAGTCTCGCTTCCCGGTAACTCGCCTCGAGGGCCGAGTTGAATGAGAGCAGTCCCTGCACATGTTTAAAACTAAGGAGATATATCCCAAAAAAATGTATATGGTAAGGATAAATGGAGTTCGAGTTACTAACTGCATTGACCATCCTGGAACCCTCCGTAAATGTTATTGACCTCGCCTGACCATCCACACTAGGAGAGAGATCGAACTCGGCCGGAAGATCCTTGAAAAGGTCATCAAAATTGCAATCCGGCAGGGAAAAATCACTAGCACTGTTCTCGTTGCCCGAAGCAAAGTTAGAAGGCCATCTAGGCAAAGAGAAGTTGTCCGAGGAAAAATCGAGATTGCCTATCTCTACCCCTTTACCTTTGGAAGGCCATGCGTTCCCTCGAGACACCGGAATGTCCCTCGACAGGAGCTCGTCCATGACTGGTTCAGATCCCTCCTCCACGACCATTTCAGGATTTGATCACGACTGGTAATGCTTCAAAGCCTTCCAAACTCGCTTTGGAGTAAATGAAGTCCAAAAGAACGAGCTGGTTGGAAGAAGATCCCTAACAACAATCACGTCGTCTGGAAACAGAGGTAAAGGGTTGGTCTCTACAAAAATAAAAGAACGAGATAGTTAGATATCAACGGAACAAGAAACGTACGTATATACAAACAGTACCATAACGACCATATTCACTGCGAAAAACAGGAATGCAGCCTTCTTCAACCGACGCGCTATTAACGCGGATGAAAAAGAAGTATTTCTCCCACGCATGACCATTCAAGATTGTCTTCCGTATGATCGACATGTGGGCACACGGTGCAAGGCGATATATTCCCCCCGTCACGGACAATAGCTTCAAAAGAGCCTCAAAATGGTCTACACTAAGGGGCACCCCATGCTCATAACTTAGGACCAAGATTCCAAGGAGGTGCTGAAGAGCCGTAAGGTTGATCTGACCAATCGATAGACCAAAGCGATTCAAAGTACGAACGATGATCTCTGGGATTGGAAACCGTAGACGGCAACGCACAATGTGCGCCTCGTAACAGGTGAAATAGCCCACCGGGGGATCATCCGCCTTTTTGCCTTGCTGCGGAATATGGAATTCCACGTCTTCCGGAACACGGCCAAAATCTCAAACAGTATCAAGGAATGGGTACGAGCTCTTGCTCGGAAGACTTCGGTCCCACCGACGGGGAGGCCTACTAGGAAATTGTGCCTCAGGTGGAAGGGTCTAACCTTCGCATAAGGCAGCCCAATACGCCTCGGCCTCCCCAGGATCAACAGAACGCAGAACAAACTCGAGTTTTGGGATAACCTCTTCTTCATTTCCAGCATCGTCAGGACGAATATGACAAGTCTCGACTTTCTTAAAAACTCTCTTATTTGTAGACATGGATTTCAAATAAGGTAAAAACTAGTGAGAGAGAATGAGAGAGATAAATTCTACCTTGGAGAAAGTGAGCAAGTGAATAAAAAATTCAATACTTACTCCACCTACTTATAAGCAAAAAAATTACTATTCACTCTCGGACTCTCGACCAATGATTCCGTCTAATTCGCACACCTATCCTGATCGCCCGCTAGAGCCTCACACTGAAAGCTCACAGCCTAACGAGCTGGGGGACTAATTATTGGGGTCAAAATCGGTCACGACGAAATCAACGACTCAAGTCCTCAAAAAATGCTTATTCCAAACCTTCGGCTCACGAAAATTTTCAAAAAACAATCAAGCCACAAGAAGTAAGTCACCATCCGACGAATCCAACCTTGCAAACACGGGTCCCCATATGGTGACCTGCACCCTGCAAGCACGGGTCACCATATGGTGACCCGCACTTGAGAAGCATGGGTTGACATATCGCGACCCGCACTCCCAAGATACGGGTTGTCATATGGCAACCCACACACGCATAGCGTAGGTCGCCATATGGCGACCCGCACATGCATAGTGTAGATCGCCATATGGCGACCTGTACACACGAAGCACGGGTGCCCATATGGTGACCTGCACACGTAGAACACAGGTCGCCATATGGCAACCTGAACCGTCCAACCCGGGTCGCCATATGGCGACCAAGACTCGCACAGACCGGGTCGTCATATGGCAAGCTGACCTCAGCTCTCCAAGCCTGGGTCGCCATATTTTTACTTGTGCCTCCTCTTCGTACTCCTCTTTGAGTCGCGATCAAAATGATCTTCATTTCGTCTCAATCGGAGTTCCCGTTAAGATTTTACAGTAAAAACAAGTAAGACTCAACAAACAACTTCTAGCTCGACGAGTACAGCCCCCAGGTGGCCATATGGCGACCTGGATCACTCCCTCTAGCCCCCTCTCAAAACTTGATAAAATGCCTTTTGTTTCGTCTCGATCGGAGTTATTGTTGGAACTTTACGATAAAAACCGCGAAGACTCGTTTTTCGTATGAAGTTCGAACTGATCGTGTAAAACGGCAACGGTTGGCTTATATCCAAAGTTGCCTAAGCTATACGAGAAGTTTGAACTCATGCTTGAAGTCGACGTCGTATCAAAAATGGTCTTTCAGAGAAAACGAAAAAACGCTCAAAGTCGGCAAAATGGCCTGAGAGGCATAAAACGCGACTAAATGGGCCGCTTACATTTGCATACGAAACCAAGCCTAGTGGTGTTACAACGGTCTTGTCTTTATTCACGTGAAGATAAATATTGAGAAATCAAGAGATAAATGCAAAATTCCAAAGATAACCATGAAGATCGAGAGAAAAGAAAATATACCCGAAGTGATAAACTCGACAAGGGACAGAAAAGGAAGCACAAAACTGCCTTTAATACGAGTATATAATAGAAGGTGAGGCTGAAGGCAAAGAGGGAGAACTTTTAGCATTCATAGAAACTTAGAGCAATAGGCATTTATTTCCGTTTTTGATATCAAGCTACTACTCGTTTAGGGATTTGCAGTCTTAGGTTACTAGAACTAGGATCTCGCCACCAGCTCTTGTGGCCAAGGCTCTTTCTTACTTGTAAACGCTTAAACGCAAACTCGGAATAAGATCTCTTTTACTTTTCTTTTACTATATTCAAATTCTTCGCTATTTCGTTTGTTCTCATAATTTGATTGTCGCGCGTTTGGTTTAAAGCAAATTATACGGGATCTCCTGGAAAAGTTACGGTTTCCTGACTTCCTAAAGTTTACGGAAATCGACAGTGTGAATTTTGGTTCCCACACGTGTTTTTGTGGTTTTGACAAGAAAACGCATTTTTGCGGTTTCGACGAAAAAACACAAATTGCAGTTTTGGCAGGAAAGCACGTTTTTGCGGTTTTGGCGGTAAAGCGAGTTTTTCCGGTTTTGGCGGGAAAGCGCTTTTTGGCAGAGAAATGTGTTTTGAGGTTTTGGCGGGAAAACATGTTTTTTATTTGTGGTTTCGGCGGGATAACGCGTTTTGGCGAGAAAGTGTGTTTTTGCGGTTTTGGTGAGAAAATGTATTTTGCGGTTTTGTAGGAAAACGCGTTTTGCGGTTTTGGCAGAAAATCGCGTTTTGCGTTTTTGGCGAAAAATGTGTTGCGGTTTTGGCAGAAAAATTATGTTTTTGCGGTTTTCTCATTTTTGTGCGAATTACAAAATGATATTTGGTTTAAGTTTGTAATTTGTCAATTATATAAGGGTATAATAGAAATTATAACATTTTGACAGAACCATATCCATCCAGATGGTTCAATTTGGATCAGCCAGCTGATTCTCCAAATTAAGTCTAAAATTTTAGACTCATTCAGATGAATCATATAAATGACTTGTTTATGTCTAAACAAACAAAACTCTCATCTTCATCCAGATGGCTCATCTGAATGATGAAACAAACAACCCGACAATCCCAAAGACATAGGAAGAGTTATTTTCTTACGAGATAAATTGGGCTATGTATGACCAGGTAAATCTCATATTTCTCTTTTTCTAGATCAATGACACTTTAGATAATGTCGTGTTGCCCTGCATGTGAGTTTGTTTTGGTGCTCACTTGTTTTGTTCGTTCTTTTTTTTTTAACATTGAAAGCACCAATTGCACGAAAGAATGAGGCCATGGATCTCAAAGGAAATCCTGGAGTTTCTTGGAGAATAGGAAGCCACACACGTAGATATCATTGTGTCGAAAGCTCAACAGCATGTGAAAGCCTCTGAAATGCTTGAGCTATTGCAATCAATACTTGATGAAGAAGCTTAGATGCTTGTAGTCAAAAAAATGTGGAGAATGCTCATCTTCGAGATCAAGCGGGTCGACGCTGGTGTCTGGTAAAATCCAAAGCCTCAAACTTTTTTTTTGTTTAAATACTTTTCTTCCTTTGTTGCCTCAATTTTTTTCAAGGTTTTATTGTGTTTGGATTTAAAGAAGAATCACCATGTTTAAAAGATTTAATGTAGAAGAAGAGATAGAAAAAGATATACAGAGAGTACAGCTTCTCCAGCTATGAGAATGCTGACTGTTTTTCTTGGTTGTGGTTGGTGCCTAGAGGTACCGGCACATAAGAGATCTTTTCGTTGTGATTTTACGAGGTGATCTACCTTAGAAGACATCATATACCGTGTCGTTTTATTAAAACATCACAATGTTATATAAAACTTCACCTTAGATGCATGAGCTCTTCATCATATACCTTATATGTATGAGCTCTTCATCATATACTTTATATGCATGAGCTCTTCACCTTACTCTGTTGGTGCTATTAAATCCTTTAATTATTTACTAAACCCCTGTTTCTTCGAACTGAAATGAATAAAGAGATCATATACTATGTCCCTCATGGAAGCTATTTATAAAGCATCAAACCATTTAATTAGAAAGAAAATAGCAACAACTCTAATGGCTCAAGAGAAGTGTCCGATATAAACACATATTCCATTCTACTAAGAAGTTGTAAAATAAGGAATAAACCTATTAAATATAAAATTGAGAAGTGCTTTGAGGAACTCAAGTAACAAAGAGCATAGTTAATTTTCAAAATGATGAACGCTTTGAGAGCTATTACCTTGCTAAATCATTATAAAGTCATTTTTCTATCTGGGAAGATCATGTCTTGAGATTGGCGCAAATTCAACATTTAACTTTTTCTGAATGAAACAAAAAAGTCCATTCACAATATGGTTCCAACAAAAAGAGTAAAATCTTATCAAAAACAATATCTAAATGATTTTGAAATTAGAAAAACTAATCCAAATTATATATATAAATTATGTTTCATCTCATTCATGAGTAATAATACACTTTTTTAGTTTAGTATAAAACTCAATTAAAAATATATTCAGTGTAATTTAAATTTATTTATGAATAATAGGTCACAAGATTCCAAAATATTTTAAATTGTTTGGTCTTTAGTAGATCTATTGTTAAGCATCAATATTATATCAAAATACAATATTGATGCTTACATGTATATATAATTAGGCTATAAATATCAAAATTTAAATTTGTTAATATGTTTTAATCAATCCTAATAAGTTAAGAAGCAAAAAAAAAAAAAAAAATCCAAAACACATAAATTAATAAATAATAAACATTAAATCTAGGCAGTAAAATGTATATTAGGATATCTTATGAAGTTTTTAAGCCTTTATCACCACAAAGAGCTATATATAGAGAAAATCTAAGTCAAACTTCAAAAAAATGTTATATTTAAAAATATTAATAAAATCTTATAAATAACGATTTTAGGAAAATAATTTTAGGATAATAAGTAAATATGATCATGGTTAAGGTAATTTGAACCGAGTTAAGCTGAAAAATCCTATAGTCTTAAGATATTCAGCTCTAAAAGCATATATTACTATATTGTTTATATAGATTTGTTCTGGTGTGTTTTAGGGATAAGTAGATTTTGGTTTGGACTTTGATCCTAATTAAAATTTTAAAAACAAATTAAAATTAAAATTATTATAAGAATTATTTAGTAAATTATGTTAATAGCTTTTTCCGGTTAACACTAAACAAAAATAATTAGAGAAGATAAAACAAGGTAGATTCACCAAAAACAATGTGATTTTAGTATTTAGTTAAAAAATTTTTTGAATAAAAACATTGTTAGAGACACATTCATAATCACGGATAGAATATATTCAGATATACGACAATCAAGCACAAAAATTTAACACATAATTAAAAAATATATTAAAATACTATATTACTACGCATATAATCTCATGCAAATGCAAAAAGACGTATATCCATTAAAAGTATAATTGAAATGAATACTGAAAATAAAATAGTACATTGTCATAAAATATAGTTGACAACAAATAAAAGTTTAATAAATTTATAAATGATCGTCAAAAACAAATATATATATTATACTCAATTTAAAGTAATTTCAAATGTCTTATAAAACTAAAATATGCTTTAATATAAAATGATTTTGTTAAAAATTCACCCGTCCGTATAGGTCTGGGCATTCGGGTATCCGTTTGTGTTCGGATCATGTATTTTGGATGTTTGAATATTTTGGTATATGGATATAAAACCCGTTCAGGTATTTTCTCATTTAGGTTCAGGTTCGGGTATTTTTACTTCGGGTTCAAATAGTTTCGGATATATCCAAACTCCAAACATTAAAAAAAAAATGAATTGCATGTACTGTTTCGTCTTCAAATTGTTCCTAATAATATAAATAGTCTAAGAACACATGAAATGAAAAAAACAACAACAATAATTCGTCTAAAAATATAGCAAAAACATCAATAAAGTTTATAGATTAAACAAACAAACATTAACACGCGAAAAGAGTTTCTACTTCCACACATAGATGATGATACAAACCAAAAAATCTCCTTGTATCCTTTACACTATAAGTTAAAAAAAAACAGATTTGAAAAGTGTAACTCAATATAAATATTTTGAATAAAATGAAAGAAGTAAACTTCAAATATAGGGTTTAGTGTCCATATGTTCGGATATCTTCGGATATCCATTCGGGTTGGGGTATTACCCTTTCGGATTCAATTATCCAATCTCTCTTAATTTAATATCCGTTCGGATATTTTGCTACTTCGGTTCGAATTTCGGTTTGGGTTATTCAGACCGGATTTGGGTTTGAGTTCGAATATCAGATAATATCCCCACCTCTACGTCCGTAAGGCGGATTAAAACCTAGTATACCATAAAATTCATGTAAATTGATGATTTTTTATTTTCGGAGAAATCCTCCAATATAGATGATTCATATTTGCGTAAAGTGTTTGTGTTAAAAAAATATATGAATTCGATGAAATATGAAAAAGTGCTTAAACTTGTATCACCAATAGACATTCAAAAACACATAGTTTATAGATACAGATTCGTTTGGAAATCCACATCTGGCACAACAGATATCACTATGCCTGGACGTTCGGGTTTCCGTTGGCATTTGGGTCGGGGTTTTTAGATTTTGGTTCTTTTTATAACACTTCTTAGGTCTCATTCTAGTAAATTTGCAAGTACGGGTCGGTTCAGATATAATGCATCGGGTTCGGATCAGTTTTGTATCACATCCTAGAACCCATAAAGTAATCATATATCATTCGGATTCGGGTTATATCAAATCGGTTCAGATATACTCGAAATAAAATCTAAAATTTAAAAGCAAAACATAAGAAAGATATACTTATTTATATATAATTAAGTATTTAAGGTGCTTATTTTAATTTTAGATACTTATTGTTATATACCATATCAAAATAAATATAAAATTGAATATTTGAAAATATATTTATGTTTCATATAATTTGATTGTACAGTAGTTTGGACATTCAGATCGGTTTCTTCGGATATTTTTTCGGATTATTCATTTTTCGGTTTTTTGGATTATCTGTTTGAGTTTAGTTAATAACACTTCGGGTTCGGATTTGTTTTATACCACCTTACAAGATCCATTCATGTATTTTTTAAATTTCAAACCGAGTATAAATCAAAATTTTCAGTTCGGATTCGATTCAGATTTTATGCCGATGCCTAGATATCACGTTGTATTCTTTGTATTCTTTTCACTCTTAAGTTTAAGAGTTTTTCTTTTTATCAAAACTAGTTACCATAATAAATGTTTGATTTTCTTTTTTCTTGAATTATACAAAAGTATTTTGGCCCCATATAAGTGGTCTAGACTAGTCACGTATTGCCACGTAGCGGTTCCCTGTCTCTAGCAATGTCGAAATATTAACTCTCCAGTGATCAAAACTTGAATTTTGGTGGCTTCACCGTATTGAGCTTTTTATCTTCAAGTTAATCACCACCAGGCCACAAGCCCTGGTTTATGTTTGATTTTCGGTGGACAATGTATTTTCAAGGTAGACGTAAACATGTTTAGTTTTGTGTTTTTTCTTTTCTAAATCAAAATTGATCACATAACGAAGGTACAAAAATACGATCCATCAAGCAGAAAACATTTCAAACAACAAACCTTCACAAGAGTGAAATCCCGCAAACCCTTCTTTATAATTGAAATGTCTTTGCCACAAAACTGAATTATGCTTTTTTGGCAACATATTTTTGAACTCGAGTCTTTTAGCTCTCTCTCTCTCTCTCTCTCTCTCTCTCTCTCTCTCTCTCTCTCTCAGAGTCTCTCTACTTGTTTCACCAGGAATCTGTACATAAACATCGCTAAAAGCCAAAGAAGAAGCCTTTGACGATTTTAGTTCCCAGCTTCAAGAAATAGGCTGAGTTCCACATACCTCTCCTGTGAAGAAGACCTTAAGTCTCTCCTACCTGTTATGCTCAAGCTATCCTCGTTCTGTGGTGCAAGCAACAGAGCACCACTGCGTTCTTCAGTCACATCATCTTCATCCATGTCCCTTAGACCTCTCAGGGCCATTGAATCTGAAACCGGGAAGTAGACAAGCAAGCAAATGGAAACCACGCAAAAGCAGAAGAGGGACAAGAAGGCCAAGAACGAAAGGGCTTCGAATAAAATACTGTCTGCTCTTGTGAGTACCGACAAACAGAGCATAGTAATCCTTAAAGGAAGGAAACTCGAGACAGAAAATATCAAAGTGTATACTCTCTTCTGCAAACGCTTATTGATCACCAGTGTCAGTATCTGTCTTCCAAGCCAGAACAAGTAAGCTGTTAGTAGGGCTGCAAACACACCAAGGAGAATGGTACTCAGAAGAGGGTACGTGCATAACGCAACCTGGTCGTGATCTATAGTAACTCGGGAATAGGTTCTTGTGAAGTCGTGTGGCAGCTTTACATAAGAGCCACTACAACCGTTTAGGCGTGACTCGGATAAAACAACCGCAAGTTGAAGAGCAAGCATCGGTAGACAATACAGAATAATATAACCTGCCGTGTTCATGTTCCATTTCCCACTCATAGCCCCTGACTCCATCTTCAACGGAGCACGCAGAAGAAACATGAGTGTCAGAAAGAGGCAAGGCTCCGCAAACCCCAGATTGGAAACGATGTACCACTTGCAGACGTTTTCTTGCCATCTCAGATCCAACCCGCTCAATAGCCTTCTGTGACGCCTAAACAAACTCAAGCGGAAAATCTCACCAACAGCCCACCAGATAGCAAAGCAAATGAAGATGATGCGGATAATCCATGGACCGCTGAAGTAACCAAGCTGAATAAAGCCTTGCTTACGAACGTGAGACTGGAAGTAGAAGGAGTAAGCGATGCAAAGGAGACCGAGGAGAATAAGCAGAGCGACTAGACAGATGGTCAGCACGCTGAATGCCTCGGGAACTAATCTTGTCAGGGGCATCACCCAAAAGACAGTATCCACGCATGCTCTCTACCAGCATGGATGCACAAAAGATCCCCAAAACAATTATTTAGCAACGGAACACCCACAATCACAACTCAGATCACCCGATGGAACTTTTTGTGATCTTGACTCTAGCACTTGATATGTGTATTACCTACATAAACTGAACAAAAAGAAAAGATCAGAAAGGTTCCAACATGATATTTATTACAAATCTCTACTTGTTAATCATTCCACATAGGTAATGAACGCTGACAAAAACATTTCATAAAAGCACCGAGTAATTAATCTTCAAGAAACCGAAACAACCTTAAAACAAAAAGACTAGGACGATTCAAGGTAATTCCAATAACACGTCTGCATATAGTGGATAATTCAAAAAGGTTTGATAAAATGTTCTCAGCCCAAAAAGACTTTTTTTTTTCTTTTTTAACACAGATTTCTCATGAAAGTCAATTTTAAGCTAATAATGCAAGCACGAAAATATCAATAAAACCAGATCCAACGAGAGGATTGACAAACGCTAACACGAATCCAAAATTCATCAAACAAAAATTCATAAGGAAGGATGAAATTAGAAAGCTTACAAGGAAGGGAATCTGGATCCAAAAAGTTAGAACGGGAAGATCTGAGCGATGGGTGTAAACCCTAAAAATCGGAGAGAGAGAGGTTAAAGAAAGAAGCGTAAACAGAGAAAGGAGAGATAGAGAAGGACGAGCGAACAAAAAAAAAGATAGAGAGAGAGAGACGAAGGAAAAAGACTCTCCGTTGGTTACAGGCTGTATCCAGCTGTGATAACCAAGAAAGAACTCTGGATCCCGGGTTCGTTTTTTTTCTGATTTTATTTTTGTTTACGTGGCTCCACCCTGGCGGCGTTTGTCTTTTCCTCATTTTGTTTTCTGTTTTTTTTTAGAGATATTTAAATTCAAACATAACAAAACTATCACTCCCTTTTTATCACAATAATTGATTTTTAAAGTTTTTATACCTTAATTAAGAAATTACAAATTTTCGTACAATCATTTTCATTTGTATAAAAATAAAAATAATTACAACTAATACAACCACTATAAAAACATTATACAAAATATAAATAGTCATAAACATCAAATTACATTTACTTTTTATCTAGAAACTTGAAAACATCACTTATAATAAAACAATTTTTTTCCTAAAACAACACTTAAACTGAAATGGAGAGAATATGATATTAGAAAAATACTAGGTAAATATCAGTGCTACGCCCCATAAGATTTTATATATTATTTATTTATATTGTTTTGATATTAAATTTTCATAAACTGTGATAATAAAATATATTTTTTTAATAAAATAAATATATTCGATGTAATACTAATTTTTTAAAATATAACTATTTATAATTAGATCAAACCAGAAGGTAAATAGTTATTTTTGTACATATTTTGGTAATTTGCATATTTTTAACCTTATGTCTATTCCAATTTTGTTATACCATTAATACTCTCTATTTTTCTAGAATGGCAATTTTAAATTATAATTTATTTTCCAAGTTTTTTATTTTTATTTTTCAATTTTTACTAACCCTATATATGTTATTTAACATTTCTATATTTGTTATATAAAATTTTAAAGTTGTTACATCGATTCGGGTCCATCCAAATTTGGATGGGTTCAAGTTTAACCAAAGTAACCAAACTACTCGATTCGACTCAGTATTTTATATCAAAACTACTCAAACTTATTTAAAAATAATTAAAAACTCAAAATACTCATTTTATATAAATCAAATTGGTTATTTTTGCACAATAATAATTATGGGTAGAATGTTATTTAAATATTTTTATCCAAAAACATCCATTTTATCTATAAATAGCCAAAATAACTAATACATTTATGTATTAATATTAGTATAAATATAATTTAAAATAATATTATATATATTTATATATTTTGATATGTTCAGATACTCATTCGGTTCTCGGTGCGGATCACATTTGGTTTAGATTTACACATTTTGAAAAAACCTTTTGTATATTTAGGCAGGATTCGATCGGATCGGGTATCCGGATATTTGGGTCGGTTCCGAGTCAGTACTTCAGGTATAGATATTATGTCCAACCCTACCAGTAAAGAAAGCTTCATGATGTTTCTTCTTGGTGACTATGCTCTTTCTTCAAAATCAACTTGTTCTAGCATACACTACCTATTTTCCAAACCACAACTCTATTCTAGCAAAGTATGAAAAAAGAGAGTAATTTGATATCTTACACCACATGATTACCATCTCCACGAAGGGCGATCTTTTTGTGCACTTCTCATTTGTTAATTATTACTTATTACTAAGCACAGCTCCATGTTGAAATTTGACACATACATGAGAGACAAACCCACAAAAATGAATACATCCATAATCCATGGTATAATATAATTATGGAATAAGAAAAGACGATATACTTGCAATATAGATCACGACAACTAAATTTATAACTAAGAATGTGATGAATTATTTATAGGAAGTGGATCCTTCCGAGCAATAAACGTCAGCATTGTCTACGAAACTTCAAACTATTGAATATAACCTCACTTTTGTTGATGTGTAAAATTATGTATGAATAAAGTGGTTTCATTGGCTCTTCAAGTTTTTTCATTTATTAACATGTCCTCTTCTCAAAGCTTTAAAAAGTTGATGTGTCATTTCCATGAGAGTCACTTGTATTATTATTGTGTTGATTCAAAAAGTTACCTCAAATTCGATAAGGATAACAATAACGACATATTTTTACACTAAAATTATTATGTAATAATAAATATACACAATCTTTTATCATGTCTTAATTGCACATAATTTAAATATATAAATTTATTATCTTCTAATCAGAAAGATTGAAACCCAAATCTACCTAAAATGTAAAGTATTATCTAAAACTAACACACACGTGATAGTTTACAGTTAATTTACTATTCTTTAATTTAAATCTTAATCAACAGATAACCTATTAAATCCAAACAACCCGATTATAAATATTAAACCAGCTTAAATGGACTTAATAATCCCAATTAACAACCGAATAACCGACCTAGAATCACGACTTATTTAAACCCTAAATATAAATCCCTAAAACCCCAAATCCTTACTCTTTCTCTCTCGTGATGAAATCTAACCCCATTGATGTTGAAGATTGAGCGATGTTGTCCCTCTTCCGGTGGTTCTAGCTGTAGAACCTAAAAAGGTAATTTCGACACCCCTTCTTCTTAATATATGGCTAAGGCAAACAGTTGAAGGTTATGTGTCAACCAATACCAATCATGTTAATCATTTTTTTTTGCAGAAATAAACAATGGAAATATGGACATATGTGTCTCTAATGAAATGGGAAAAAGAAAGAGAAAACAGCCATTAAAACCTTGAACTTTCAAATTAAAGCCAAAAAACCTTCAACTCATGTTTGAGCCAAAAAAATCTCAAATTTTCAAATATTGGTCATTTTAACTCTCATATTTCGTTGACTCGGCCATTTAAGAAACTTGAATAGTCAACTAATAAAATTGATTAAAAATAAGTGTTTGTTAACTTTCTAAACGACATCATTTTAAAAATTGGTTAAAACATTGATCAAACGACGTCATTTTGCTTCTGTAAACACTTAGAATACATTTTTTGTGAAACCATATTGAAGAAGATGAAGTTGATTTGGGGCTATGGTTTCACGAAATAGATGTTTTAAGTGTTTACATAAACAAAAAGATGTTATTTGATCAATGTTTTAATCATTTTCTAAAATAATGTCATTTAGAGAGTTAATAGACGTTTATTTTTAATCGATTTTAGTAGTTGACTATTCACATTTCTTAAATGGCCGAGTCAACAAAATATGAGAGTTAAAACGGCCAATATTTGAAAGTTGATGATTTTTTTGGCTCAAACATGAATTGAAGATTTTTTGGGCTTTAATTTGAAAGTTCAAGGTTTTAATGGTTGTTTTCTCGAAAAAGAAATGGATTCTCTTTGGATTTATTTTTGATTTTAGTTTTCGTAAAGGATGAAATCGGTTTGGGTATGTTTAATTGGGTTTGGGTCAGATAGGTAGTTGGATCTTCGTTTGGGTCAGGTTCTAAATTCAGTTCTGAAACTTACCAATAGTAATTGGTTTAATATCGGTTAACGTTCTAAACCATTAAAACCAATCCAAATATTTGTTTGTAGATTCGGGCTTCGATCTTTCTGATCGGGGGATAATAAGTTTATATACTTAAACTGTGTGCAATTAGGACGAGGATGAAAGATTGTGTATATTGTTTCCTCTATGATAGTTATGTTGGGAAAGTAGGTCGTTAACTCAATTCAATAAGAATAACTAATCATGTTTAGTTTTCAGTTCGATTTTTTTTTCTCAAATATAGGGATATAGGAACAGTTAGAGCTATTATTTCTTCAATTACGTTAGCAGTGTTCTTATATTGTAATTTAACTATGATGTGCCTCAAACCTCCATCACCTGCAATCTAAATTGAATATCTTCTTAAGAAAATAATATTAGAACCATTATGTTATGGTCACGCAAGATGAGATCCCTCTAGTCCATAAGGATCTTACGACCATGTCAAGTTCAAGGGTCATAAGAGATGGGTTCACCAAGACTTTCCAAGAGATGTTAAATAATGACCAGACCGGCCTCAAGCAGCTGCTGGTTAAAGAGATGTCCCAATTGAAGATTGAAGACCAAGCCGGTCCAATAGAGGTTTAAGATCAGTCCTGTTTGATCCAGTTCTCATCCATCTCCCTAAACCAAACCGGCCAAATCATCTCCACATTCAATCTTAGGACAACCTCAAGTCCAATTGACCTCGGTTTAGAGAGTTAGCCGCCTAGTCCGGATAAGGTAAGAAGGTAAGATTTCAGTTTTGATTTATAACCGGTTTATTATTTTGGTTTGTGTCTTGGTTTTCTTTTTATTTAATTTCGATAAACAATATGGCAAGTTGTTTAGCATTTTTATTTTGAGTCTAATAATTCAGGGCCTATGTTAGCCTTTTCTTTAGAGTCCAAGAAGAGTGTTTGTTGATTTTCTTCAAGTCCATTAGAAGGGCAAATCTGCATCAGGTATTGAAGCCCCACTACAAGCAGCCCTGTATTTTTTCTACTTAAGCTAATATATGAGTCAGTTTAGCCCAGCAAAAAAATAACCCTAAGTCTTTCCAGTTTGTGATAAGCCAACTTGAGAGCAAAACCTTGATATATCAAAGAGCCACCATTGTTCTTTGTGGAGCCCATTGATCCATCTCCATCCCTTGTTCGATCTGAGAGAGACACACGTCTAGCAGGACCGGATCCATCTCGTTTCATCATTCATCTATTGATCTTTGTTGAGAGAGAGACACTTCCATCAACAAAGATCCCATCTTCCATCGATCTATCCTTCTCTTTTATTTGTTTCAATATCGCATATCATCTTCCCATCCATCGACCATCAGTCCATCATATTCACCCTCATTCATAGCTAGTTTATCATTCTTAGATTCATCATATTTGTTTCTGTCTTGCATCCATGAAAAAATCATAAAACTCTTTAAAACTTTTTTTGTTTGTTTTCAGAGACAAATCGGATCTAGAGGCTCAGCCGACCACTCGCCCAAACCGCCTTGTTGATCAGACCAGGAACCTCAGTCGATCCGATTGGATTGGTGATATATGATGTTTTGACACATTGTACATATTGTTTTATCAAAGGTTTTCAAGATTTTATCGAGTTCTCCTAGTCTTTTGGAGTCATTTCAGGTCTGGAGTAGGTTGGGAGGCTCATTGAGAAGTACATGAAGAAGTGGATTCAATTTGAGCTTTTTCCTATGCACCAGAGACAAGGGAGCAAACACCCGGGTGCTCCCAGCTGGATCAAGCATAAGGCTGACCCCGGCGAATATGGAAGTTGCCTAATAATTTTGGGATTTGCCCTAAATCTCTTCTGTTTTTGATCCCAGCCGCCAACGACTTCCTCTCTCTCTCTCCCCTCTGCTATTTTATTCCATCCTAGACTATTTTCTAAACACATTGTATACTAGAGAAACTCAAGAACAAGAGATCGTTTTGGTTATTAGGAGATTTGAGCTACTTTGTAAGATAAAAGGATTTGTTCTCTCTTGTTTGGAGAAGACTTTTAAAACCTTATTCTTTTTATTACAATAGCATTCCTGTCTTGTTTCATCATATTTCTTGCAATTTCTTGTGTGATTATTGGAGTAGTCGATTTGCTTAGTCTAGGGTGTTAGATCCATGAGCTAAACATAAATAAGTTATCAATATGTTGTTTTCATTTATTGTTGATCTTAAGGCTTGCATTAAACTGATCCATTGATGCATGTTTCTAGGTAAATTAACCTAATTATCAAAAGTTCTTAGGTTGCTAGACATAACTTTAATGAGCATTGTGACCCTAATCAGCGAGAGTAGATATTGGGGCGCTCTGTGAACCTATCGGACATGTCTTGTACTGCTCGCCATCGATCTCAGATCAAGCAAAAAATTAGGATTTGAGACCGATCGGCGTAGGAACTAACGCTGCAAGAGTATGTTGCTCCGATTTGATTGCTCCGAGTTCTAGACGGTTCCATAACTGAACTGGAATAATTGTTTGGCTCAGCTTTTTAACACCCGTTTAACCACCTTAGGCTAGCATCTTAATCAATCTGAAACCAATCCATCTGTTTTATTTGCTTGTTATTTTTGATTGTTTTGAAAATCTAACTCATTGTCTTAGCTTGATTTTGATCCAATAAGAGTAAAGTGTAATCTGGTCCTTTGGAATTGAACGTAAATATTACAATAACCACTGTTAACTTGACAGTAGCAAGGAATCATTTTTAGTGTATCAAGTTTTGGCGCCGTTGCCGGGGACCAGCCATTACCTTTATTTTTTCGGTTATTGATTTAGTCTAACACTTCTAACTTGCTCTATCCTTTTTGCTACAGCTAATGCTCCAGGTGCATGACCAGTAGACGTAACCGAAAAAATGAACCAAGAGATTTTAGTGACACTTAGCAACCAGAAGCTAGCAAGATTAGAAAGGACCAATCGATATAGGCTAAGGCCAGACAACACCACAATGTGTGATCACAGCCACCAAGAAGATTTCGCTGCCACAATGCTCTAGATGCAGGAGAAGATGCAACATATGCAACAGACCATCCAAGCACAACAACAGGCTGCGCTACATGCTGCACAACAGCAGTAACAACAACAGGAGCAAGCTGCTCCGATTCGGCAGAGAAACCTGCCAAGCAATTTCCCCACTACTTGCTTTGCCATTGCTCCACCACCATGTGCAAGGTAATATTTTGAGATCAAGCCTGCTATGATCAATCTGGTGCAGAAAAAGATGTTTCATGGTCTTTCAGCTGAAATTCTAATGGAGCATATTGAGGCTTTTGAGGAGATATGCGCTATGACAGGATCAAATGGGGTTTCACCTGATTTTATCAAGTGTATGATGTTTCCATTTCTCTTGTTGACAAGGCTTCAAGATGGTTGAAGTTACTGCCAACCAGCTCTCTTACCACATGGGAGCAGGTGCGACCAACCTTCCTGAGCCATTTCTACACCAAGGCAAAAACGGCTGCTCTGTGGAACAAGATCTCTTCTTTCAAACATCATGCTAATGAGCCATTATGTGATGCTTGGGAAAGGTTCAATGACACCCTTAGAGAGTGTCCTCACCATGGTTTTGACAAAGATCATATTATGGGCATATTTTATGATGGAGTTGATTGGAAATTTTGCAATGCTATGAACTCTGCAAGCAATGTAGATTTCATGACACAGTCTACTGCTGGAGAATTTGAACTGATCGAGAACATGGCTGCTAGATCTTCCAAAAAAATCCAGCAGAACGTCCATTCCATGAAGGTGAACAGTGTTGATACCAAGTGGAAGGAGGAATTATCTGCCAAGGTTGATTTATTGTTGAAGAACAACCAAGGGCAAGTCTTCATCATAGAGGAAGCAACAACTGATCAGATTTAGACCATTGCAGAAGATGCTCTGGAAACTGAGAAAATGGCAGACGACCAGCAGGAAGTGAGCTACATCAATGGACATGGGTATGTGCTGAACATGAACTATGTTCAAAACCCCAACGTCAGGAACAACCCACAATTGTTCTCTTACAGGAGCAAAAACGTGGAGAACATTGGTGATTAGATGCAGAACAACCAGGCTCAAGGAACAGGGTACCAGAAAACATTTCCCCAAAATTTTTAGGGAAAGACATTTGTCTTCAGTCAAGCTCAGAACAGATTCTAGAACCAGTAAAAATCGAATAACAACCAACATGCTGCTCTAGCTTCCGGGAGCAACCAACAAGATGAGCTGAAAAATCTGAGCAACATGATGCAGCAGCTACTGTAGAGCCAACATGTTCAAGTCAAGGCATTAAACCAGGTCACCACTGATATCAACACAAGGATGTAAACACCACGTACGATACTATGACTAGTCACATAAGGCAGATTAATGTCCAGCTAGCTCAAACAGGCGAGAGTGTCAAGAGGCAGCATGGTACTTTCCCTGGAAAAACTGATAAAAATCCCAAGGATTGTAATGCAATTGAGCTGAAAAGTGGAAAGCAACTCCCTGATCTGGTACCCAGAAGATTTACTGCAACAGAGAAGAGTAAGCAGAAGGAATCAAAGCAACCTTCCGAGGATGCTCGAGACGTCGAGAACGGTTCAGAATAATCTGTTGAGGCTAATCCAGAATTTCATACTGAGTTTCCTCATGCTTGTGTCTACACACCTAAGGTTCTTTACCCTGTTCCAGCAAAGAAATATCGCAAGGATCGCAAGGAGATGAAGTGAAATAAGATGCTTGAGGACTTGACCATCAAGTTACCTCTCATTGATGCGATTCAGATGATCCCTTCTATGCGCAGCCTTATGAAAGGGTTGATCTCGGGGAAAATCTCAGGAGTAAGTGAGGTGATGATGGTCCCCAAAGAGTGCAGTGTAGTTGTAATAACCCTCATGAACCAATGAATTTTTGGTCGAGAAAAATTCCGCTAGACCAGTTTGGAGTTGGTCTGATCAGAATTAAAATAAAAAAACCGACCTGGTGAATTAATATCTTGATGAGACTGTCGTGTGGTCGAAAGACCTTCTCTTGATAGATATGGCCGAGTTTTAATTATTATGGTCGAGTTTTATTAAATCTGAAAGCGTTTATCTTAAAGAAAGACGAGATCCGATGGACAGGAAACGTTTGGTCAAAAACTGCCCAAAGAGACCGTTCAGCTACTTGGCCGGTCATGTGCGATGCACATGATTTTCACCTGCTTGCTTGCTTGTGTAGTAACTGTCACATGAAAGTCACAAGCTGCCAGCCTGCTTGCTCATTAATTAAGTCACATGATTGTCACCAGCTGCTTCAAGCTTTTTCATGGGAGGGAAAGGTAAGCAGCTTGCTACTGGAAATGTTGAAATAGCTCTCCACCTTCCCAGTCCCTGCTTTACTTTGTTATGAGTGAAACCCTCACCTTAAGTAACTTCCTCAGCTATTTAACTCCCTCTCCACCTGCTTGGTCGTCCATTACTACAAGAAAACCAGAGAAATATTTTCAGAGAAAATCAGTGAGAAAGAAGAGAAAAACTGAGAGAAAAATTAGAGAAAAATCAGAAAACATCTTGGACAATTTTCTTCCATCCTCTAGCTTATCTCCTTGCTGTGTAGAAGATCAGAAGGTTAAGTATCCAGAGAAAACCCTAGACTATGTTCTGTTTTTGTTAAGAACCGATTTTGATTTCTGTTTTTAAAACAGTTCAGTCGCAAGTTCAGTTTAAAGGGGAGGATCATCTGAGTTCTTAGGCCATCAGTTGTTGTGGTAAGCTTAATCACCTTGCCTCAGACCTGTTCTGATCAGAGCTTGTTAATGATTAGCTAAGGTGTTGGTCGGATCAATTCTTTAAGTGATTATATGGTTCAGTTTCTTAGTTTTGGTTTGAATTAATTTTATGTAAACCGCTAGCTAACTGATGCGAACTGTCTAGACCTAAACTAAACCGAACTGATCCTGTACAGAATTAAACTTGTCTGAACCGAGCTGTCCTGATATAGGATGAGCAGAACCAAGCTTGAACCGAATTGATTTAATTAGTTAGCTTGAACCAAACTGTTGGAATATTCATGTTCTGAACCGAACAGATTTGATCTTGTCTAGTACAGAGCTGAGCCTTGCTGTATATGGTCTGAACTTGTCTTGAACTGATCTGTTCTGAGTAGAACCAAGCTAAGCTGTTGTGAACTGATTAGAACCGGACTAAACTGAGCATGAGCTGAGCTGTTATAAACCAATTTAAGTTGTTATAGCCTGAACTGAACTGATCTTGAGATCAAACCACTCTGTTTCAGGTCAGTGGTCGAGAGAAGCTTGAAGGATCAACCAGATTCATCAAGTAGAATCATGTTCTGTCTACGTAAGAACTTAATCATGAACTGATCATTTCTTAGAACCGTTAGTGAACTGAGATAAGTTGATGATCTGAGCTGAGTTTAGTTTATGTTGGAACCGAACTGGATAATCTTGTATCCAAACGTCCTACTCTTGGTTCAGTTGGTCAAAGAAGTCTGAAGATCAGTCCGGGTAACCTTTGGGACGTTCTGAATCAGAGTGAAGTGAAGTGTGATTAGCTTGAGCTCGAGTCTAGTCTTCCTTAGCCAATCTCATGGATTCAATGGTGAGTCTAGATAAATGATGAATAAGTTATGAATGAGTATGCATGATTGCATACTGAATATGGTTGATTGATAAGCAAAGTATCTTAATCTATAATTGAATGTGAGGTGTTTACTTATGTAAACACTTAAGAAATATTATGAATTATTATTTGAGGTTTATCCCGAGCCCTAGTACTTGTTCTCAAGTACTAATATGTAAGTATACTATTAAGTATATAAGTATAAATCATGTGAAGTCTTATTGTATACTCACTCTCCTAAAAGTCCCGCATTACCGTGAATTGGTCCTGCGATATGGAACAAGGTCACGAAGACACGATGATGGGGTCGCTCCCTGGAGGCCGTGTAACTGCATGCAGCGTTAGATGTTCGTTATTGGAATATCTGATGGAGATGATGGTTATATTTATTTCCCCGCCAAGCTCGGTTAGCCTTGGTGGTTTTCCGGGTTTAGCATATATATAAATATATATTATAAGTATAAGTGAATGGAGGGTATCGTGGAGGTGATATTTAAGATAAGATTCACATTGATGGAACAAAAAGCCTTATATATATATTTAATAGTTTTGGAATATATTTCCACTACATATAAATGGAGTTCATTGCTCGGGGTATTATTGATATATGTTGGGGTATGGAATTAGACTCACTGAGTAAACTAGTTACTCATGACTCATTTGTGATGCAGGTTACCAGTAGGTGAGAGACCTTACTCAAGGACGGGAAGGAACATCATTAGCCAGCGGTAGAGTTATTATCCTTGCAAGACGTTTTGTATATAGCTTTTGTATGAAGCTTGTTTTCCGATAACTTCAAGGTCGACCTATAACATTTTTGTAAGATAATTTTTGAATGAATAAATATATAATGTATAAAGATTTTTCTAAACTACGGGTTCCATATGATATTAGTCCTTGTCCGGGACGAACTAACTATCGGGTATTTCTTGGTCGGGTTGAAAAGCCTTAAGTGATATCCGATAGGAGCGTTGATGTTCTCAGATTGCTAGTCCAAGGAACTCGGAAGTATTCGGGAACCTCGGGTCGGCTTTCAGGGAGCATCGAACGTGTCATTTCCGGTCATCTACGATCGGGGGTGTCACAGTAGTGCCCCATAACAAGGTGTTCAAGAAGCTGGGTGATCCAGGCAAGTTTGTCCTCTCGGTTCAGATTGGGAAGACTGTTTTCGTATGCTCTCTGTACGACTTAGGCTCAAGTGTTAACATGATGCCATACTCTGTGGCTAAAAGACTCGGTTTAACCAATTTCAAACCGACCATTATCTCCTTGGTCTTTGCAGTCAGATCAGTCAAACTGCCAGTGGGTGTTCTTGAAAATCTTCATGTCCAGATTGGAAATATGATGATTCCAGCTGATTTTGTGGTTCTAGAACTTGAAGATGAACATAAGAATCCGCTCATCTTAGGCAGACCCTTCCTGTGCACAGCTGAAATAATCATTGATGTGAGGAATGGAAGGATTGATCTCCAATTAGGAGATATCATGATGAAATTTGAGATGAACAAGCTGGGTCAATCAAGTGCACTCTCAAACGTCGCACCATCCTTAAGCATAAACACACACATCGTATCAAGAATCACCCAGAAAAATGGAGAAAATTTACTGAAATTCTAACAAAAGGTGAGAGTTACTCTGAGAGAGGAGAGAGAGCTTTCAATCTGATCATCTGAAAACTCTCCGCAAGAGAGTTTCTCGTAGAGATTAATGAGTTTCTTCTTCTTATGAGACTTGGAGATCGCGTTATGGACAGGAGACCTAACCGGAGAAGCGGTCCGGCGAAAGTTAAGGAGGAGCTGTCGCAAGCGGTCCTCGTCCTCAGGAGAAATCAGAAGATTTAGGACTTTAGATGGTTTGTTGTGGCTCGAATTCGGTATTGAAGAAGCATAAGCTTTGTTGTTGGTTTGATTCTTCTGAGGTTTCTTCTTCGGTGCCATTTCTAGTCGTACGATCAGTCAGAGAAGAAGGAAACTGTATTCACAACTCAACATTAACTTATATAGAGACTAGCGTTTCTCAAACTTATTAAAAATAACTATCCTATGTATATCTCGATTAGGATTAGTATAACTTAACTCCCAAATTAACCTCAAGATTATCTCCAACAAACTGTTCATTTTCCAGTTTTTGAGTTTTTTTTTTCCTTTTTAGGGCTTTTCGTTTCGAGCCAAAAGTTAAAATTGCATTTTGACTTTTGCCTCTTCTACTATTTTTACCTTTATACATTTCCCTTCATTTTTCGGTAATATTGTTAAGATTTTAACACAAGTCACATAAATTAATGAAAGAAAATAAAAATTACTCAAACAACAAAATATAAAATGAATCAATTGCTCATATACTCTTACTCCCAAAAAAAGTTTCATATATATTCTCTAAAATGTATTTTATTTTTATTTATTTTTAATTTGAAACTGAAGTAAAAACCCTACAAAACTTACAAAGATCTATCTATTTATATTATGTCATTATTCTTTTAAACATAATATATTTATGAGAAATTCCCTTAGATAGCCCTTTTTAATTTGTTTTTCACAAAAATAGTTCTTAAGGAAGAAAATGATCAAAATAGTATTTTTTAGAAGCTAAATTTTTTATTTATATGCATTTATACCCCTAGGGTTAACTAATTTAGACTTTAGGGTTTAGAGTTAAGGGGTGGGTTTGGGGATAGGATTTCAAATTTCAAAAAAATAATAAAAAATTGAAAATTTCAAAAAAAAAAAAATACTATTTTGGTCATTTTATTTTTCTAGGGCTATTTTTGTGATAAAAAGTGCTATTTAAGAAAATTACCCAATATTTATGCTTCTTTTCATTTTTCTCTAAATTTCTTTTTTTTTCATCTTCTTGTATCGCTTCCTTCCCTTTCTCTTCCTTCTTCCTTCTTCTTTCTTCGGATCTCCTCATTCTCTTTCAATGTGTTCTTCTTCTTTCTTCAATTTGTTTTTCATCATCTAGTTTATTTTTATTCTTTTTTTTTCAATTTATTTATCTTCTTTAGATTCTCCTTTTCTTCTCTTTAAATTGTTTTTTTCTTTTTTCATTTTTGTTTTCCGTTTTCGCGAAGAGAATAAGATGTTGCTCCCCTTCCCTCTATTTTTTTCTGTGTTCTTCGCTTTTAATTTTAAAAACCCAGAAACTAAAATGTTAAAAACCTAAATATAAAACTAGAATCTTTATAAACAGTTTTACCAAATTTTACAATCGATTGATTATAACTTGGTAAAACTGTATAACTTGGTATAACTACATTCTAATTTTATCACATAATTATATCAAGTTATACATCAACAATGGTGCAGCTTCGTACAACTTAGATCTTTATGACTATTTTGTTAAATTTATGTTTTCATTATTGTTATTCAGTTTATTCACTTTTTATATGACTATTTTGTTAATTTTTGTCTTCGTTATTGTTATTCAGTTAATTCACTCTTTTTAGTTGTCTTTTTATTTTCTTGGGATTGAATTTTTGTCTTCTCTAGTATGTGAGATTTTAAACATGGGTTCAGTTTTGTATTTGATGGATTTCATTTTATGTATAAGAAATCACTAATTATTCAATAGGAAAAATGAATAATAAAATTATCATTATCGTTGCTAAAAAGGTTATTTTTTCTTTTTGTTGAACACCCTTCTATTAGAACTATGTTCTCTTTACTTGCTTTATAGACATTTTGACAAGACTTAAAACTGATAAGTATAAACAAGTTGTTGGCAAGTCAACTTTTCATGAAACTTAGAGCTTGCTTGGTTGAAACTCAGCGGTTGCGGTTGTGTGAGTTTACGGATGTGGATGGCTACGGATTCTAGTGTTACTAAGTGATTCATACGACTGGTACATCAGTTACAAATTTTAGCGTTTGCAGGGTATTTGTGACTGGTTGATTATGAAATATTGAAACAGTTTAATAATTATTTATCAATATTAACACACTATAGCAATATAAAAATATAGGAAAACATACTACTATGATAAAATATAATAAATTTTTAATATAATTTAATTAATAATAATATTACATTTATTTTTTATTTTTTAGTTTAAAAGAATATTTTATTTCATTTATATATGTATATATATATATTAATGTTTAAAATTATAGAGAATACTTTTGGCTTAATTTTTTTATAAAATAAACAATGTTGTTATTGAATTTAAATTTAAATAATATAAGATATATATTTTATTTATAATATTTTAATTTTAAAATTAAAAACAATTTTATATTTATTTGTTCACTCGCAACTGCAAACGTTAGCAAAAATTATCTTTTGATTTTATGAGGTTTGAAGCGGTTTGAAGAGATTTGTAGCGTTTTTTTGTGATTGTTGTAAAACGCCAATAACCGCTACTAACTGAAAAAGCTGTGTTTGTGGGTAGTAGCGGAGAAACCAATCGGACCGTTAGTATAATCATGTCTTCACCTTTACACATCGGTCATCAAGTCTCTCCCTATAATTTGTTTTAAGAGAAACTAGGATACACACCAAAGAACTTATGTGTTATTAGCTATATACCAAAGCCTATTGTTTCAACAATGTTGTTTTTTTGGACTTTGATGCCCTTATATAGACATAAAGAGAGCTCTACGATTTTGATTGGCGATATCTGGTAAAAGATTTGATGAGATCTTATCCTTTGGATTCATTTTTTTTGAACAAATCTTCTACATTCGTATCTTTTACATTTTTTTACATCTAATTAATTCTTCTCTTTTCTGTCACTCCAAATTTTCGTCTTCAGCATGTTTTTCTCCCCGTCTTATCTCATCTGCTCCAACATGTATAGGTGCACTTTTGATGGCGATTTTTAATGGCAAAGCATCACCATTCACATAATCATTTTGTATGACTAAGTGAACAACATCATGAGCACCTTCCCCGAGACAGATAGAGCGAACCCATGAAAAGCTTACAGAAGCTTTAGTAGTTTTGGGTATTTTCTTCCATGCCGCTTCAAAGACACTACAATCAATGATTTGTAAACTATTCCCGCTTTGATCGTTGATGGGTGGAGGTGCTGCCAGAGCCAATGAAAGACCAATAAAAGATTTAACAGGTGCGGATAATTTGTTAACAGCGGCTCAAATGTTCGTTGGCTGATGATTTGGAGACTGCTACCAAATTGATCATAGTGTTTTTTTTTGGTGCGGCCACAATGATTTTCCTCTTTTTGCTTGTATTGCGTAAGGAGGAAGGTAAGAAGGGTTTCATTTATTCTGCAACTAAACCAAAAACAGAAAAGCGTAAAACTCATGATTTAGTATAAAGAAAGTAGAGTTACTTCAGTTACCTGTGAATTAGAAATAATAATTAAGAAAAAACATGAATAGGTGATTAGTGGGGTAAAAAGTGTAAAAGTGGTCTGTTTAGTTACAATTATGAAAGATAGTTGAGGGTGAACATATATCCTAACAAAAGACTTGCGAGCACACACTTTAACAGCTGCTGGAAACTTCGTCTCTGTGATGAGGAAGTTATAAGAAGTTAGTAGTTTGAAATTCTTAACTTCCCTTCTATACATGCTCAAAAATTAAGAAATGGGTTATGCTATTTATGTAATATTTATTTATCAGCTATTCTAAAAAAGTTAACACACATATCATTGACTAATTACAAACACACAAACATTATTATTTTTTACATATTTTAATTGTATAGAATATATATAATTTACTGTGCAAATATTTTGAATAGAAGTATGCCGTGATGTACGGATAGAGAATTCTAATTGTGTTCATTTATTTTGAATTCCTTTTTGTGGTGTTAAACATTTTGCAGGTATAATTTTAATTGTGTTCTGAATAATAGTAACTTGAAAATTACTTGACATGAAAGTTACTTGAAAATTCAATACAAATGCATACAAAATATTAAAATTCAAAGTTTAAAGACAGCATCTTTTATACAAACTGAAAGTAGATTAAGTACAAACTGAAGTTAGATTAAGTATCAACACAAGATCATTTTACCTTCTGAGCATCCTAATGCTTTCACTTTGTGCTTTCTTTCTTCACGTTTACCCTCTTCTTACCACTTTCTCCTTTAGCCATTTTAGAGGTTCCCTTAAACTTTGTTGATGATTCTTGAATTCCTTCATCATCAATCATATGACTTAGTGGTCGTTTTGTGGTTGGATTCATAAGAGAGCAAGGTGGTAAATCATTATTTTTGCTTCTGGAGATGTATTCTCAACCTGAAATAAATTGTACATGAAATATAGTTTGTCATGTTATTCATAGTATAAATGACTATGAACTAAGTCGTATGAGTAATAAACCTGCATTGCAGAACATGTACTTGAACTTATAGCCAAATCTGAATGTGCAGGAATCTTAAGTTTTTTTTTAAATAAAAAAGTTAATGATCAAGAAAAAACATTGTTGGTAGTTCCATTTATATATTTGAATTTTTAAAACATACCTCCATTGTTACATTATCTTGAAACTTATGGATCACTTCAGGCTTATCAGTGAGTTTGACAACTTTAAAACTTGGTTACTGGTAATTTTTCTTTGTACCCTTAACATGAATTATCGAAGCAATCTTTCTTCCTTCCAAATCCATCAGTTCTTGAGGAACTTCATTCTCACGGTTAAACTACAACAAAAAAAAAATGAAAGAAGAATATGTGTGAGATTTTCTTTTATATTCAAACATGCTGGTAATAGAAACATGAAATATATGAAGAAATAATGGGAAACACACCTGCACTTGTTGTTCAAGCAATTCATATGCAGATTTATGAATGAGTTGTATAACTTCTCTATCAAATAATATCAAAGATGTACTGCCAGTATGATCAGCTACTTTGACTTGCACTTTGTACCTGATGTACATATAATCGACTTACATAAATTATAAAGGATTATAAGAGTGAGGTAAAATAAAAATTAATACTTATAGAAAACATAATATTACCTTATACTTGTGGTAGTTTCATTCTTCTCGCAAGTATCACATGAATATTTGTTGGCCTCAATTTCCTCAGTCAGTGGGTTGAAATATGGTGTAGCTGTTGAAAAACAGCCTTTCCACCCAACATACCACCAAGGACGTTCCTTTTGAAATGCTAAGATAGTTGCGAAAGTAACACAAGTGCTTTCCTAAGGATAAATAAAAAAAAATATTTCAATATGGCTGAAGAGTGTATAGTATTTTATAATGTAATTATTATTACCTCCATGGTTGATAACTAATTGATAGTTTTCCAGCAGCTCAATGGGAATGAGTCATTGAATTTTTTAAGGGAAGTGGGTGTGACCATTAGAGAAACCGTAAACGGAGCCAATATATCAGTTTTTACCATTCTGAAATTTGTTAAAAAAGACTTAATAAACAATATTAAACAAAGAAGATAAATATGTAAATTTAAAGAAGAACTTACCCTTTCTTGAATTCAGTTATCTCATTTATATCTTCATTAAGGAAAATCTTTATAGAGAAGCGTGAGTTTTGAACTGATATTTTACATGCTAAACTATAATTAAATATATTTCTTAAAAATTAATTCAAATAAAGTTTAAATTGGTTACCATTGTATTTTTTGGTCCTCATAAGACTTCCTAGCAAGGTAATTGGACCAGTTTTGTTGTTTTCTTCACATAAGAGTGCACATCCTCAACATGTTTTTCCCACAAAGTGCATTCGATGATTGTTTCACTATAATTAAAACCACTGAATTAATATGGAATCAAAGTATTGATAAAATAAAATATTTAAAAAACTAACCTCAGATCTCGTAGTTGAATATCCAACAGTTTTATTAAATTTCTAGCATAGTTTCTATCGGTAATTTCACCCATGCCAACAATTTCACCCACTATGTCTACATAAAATAGGAAAGTAAGCAAAGATTAGCGTAATAATGAATGGGAAAATATGTACAAATTGAAATATTTACAACTTAAAAGAAAGAACATACCTATGAAGACATCATCAACATTTGACTGAGATAGAATATCTGGAAAACGGTTTAAGTTGAAGCGGGTAGATTTGGAATCATCTCAGAGGTCTTCACATATGTAGTATATATAAAAGTTATCTTGTAAGGGTGTGTGGTTCCTCTGTAATCATCATTGTTACCCAATACTTCAAAATTCATGACATCTAGATACTCTCCTTCTTTTAGCTCTTTTTTATTTTTTTTAATCAATTTCTGTTTCACAAAAGCTTGAATCCTATCTCACTGTCGAATATGAAAATTATGCAAGCATATCAGTATATCATGAGTCTACAATATATTTTTAGAAAACAAAATGTATCTAAGCAAATACTCATAAATCGTAAGGATGTAAAATAGAATGGGAAGTACCATATGCTAAAAACAACATTTGATTTGTCAAATTACTTATGGACAGGAAACATTTTATCAAGCATTGGATTTTTTTGGTTGAAACCAACATATCTACATATGCTCAAACAAAAGAAACACTAAACCAGTTTGGATTTGACAACTGGTAACACTGACTTGTTACAGCACTAATTTAGATGCAATCAATCAAGCATTGGATTTTTCGTTGAAACCAACATATATGCATATGCTCAAAGAAAAGAAATACTAAACCAGTTAGATGCAATCAATCAAGCATGGAATTTTTTCGTTGAAACCAACATATCTACATATGCTCAAAGAAAAGAAATACTAAACCGGAGTTGATTTGACAACTCTAATTCTTTAATTATAATTGCATAAATTAGAATATCTGTAAAATCTTCATTCTAAAAAATGCTCATAATCAAATTTAGTCAACAACTTCATTATATATAATTTTTCCTCATTATTAGTATTTTAAATTTGTATGATAGCAGTCGAGTATGTTCATAACAAAAAAAAAAGAAATATATTTTTAGAAAACAATATGAATATTTAAGCAAACATTCATAAAATTCAATCTGCAACATATGTTCTTAATCAAAATGTGTACACCTTTTCATCCACAAGGATAACTTCCATCCCGGGAACAAAATCAGGTTTATGTTTGGAATAGTAGTCCCAAATCAGTAACACCAGCACTCTAATTTTCCATTCTTTTTGAGATGAATTGAGCTGAGAAATAGGAGTATACTCCAGCGGCATATCCAATATAAATTTTGCAGAAACAAAGACAAGATGATGTATTAGAGAAGAAGAGAAGAATAATGATAAGAAAATAGAAAGATGGATCATAAACTTGTAACTGAAGCTTTTGACTACAATGGTGAAGAAAGATCCTACGATGGTTACAAAGAGATAGTAGATAATATGTAAACTTGCGCTTTAGTTAATGTTGAATCGTGTGAGATGGGAAGTTAGAGACAAATTAGGAGGATAAATTTATAATCCCTCAAAAATTCTGGTTTGGCGTTGAAAAGTAACTAAGATTTGATACTCCTAGTCATTAAAGAAATTAACCGACTAATCTCCTATAAAGTAGTATACATTAATTCAGTTTGATTGTGTGAGATGGAAAGTTGAGACAAATTAGGAGGATAGTTTGTGGCCTCTAACTTGAGTAGTTATTGTAAAATTTATCTCTTATTTATTGTTGTATTAATTTATATAAGATATTTTAAGCAGTTATAAAATGTAAGTTATTAACTCATGAGAATATTGCACTTGAAGTTACTGGCTCTGTTATATTCACGATATTTTCCTGCATTATATAAATTATAGTTTTGCATCTACCACTATGTAAACATTTGTACATTCAAGTATTTACAATAAATAACTAAAAAAGATTTTATATAGATAAAAATGTAGTTCAAATAATAAGAGCACTATAAGCATCTTCAAAGGTAGGATATAAAAATCTATTAACAGTTCATATATTCTCGTAGGTTGTCGATCTTTTGACCTTATTTAAAAGAAGATTAAGATAAAACAATTCTCTTGTACTGGAGCTATTATCATGTTTACTTCTTGTATTATTTTTATTCTTACTTTTAACTTCCATCCAATCTTGATATTGTGAAAATGATTTATCTTCTTTTTCTGAAACATTGCCAAAATCGTCATCCTTGTATGGAGATTCTTCGTCATCCCTTTTCAAATTTTTTTCTCCATCTACAGTAAATATTAAAAAGTATTTAAAAATATAATGGACAAAAAACACATAGAAAATTTATATTTGTAAAGGGGATTAATATGCCATAGTTTAACTTAAATTTTGATGATATGAACTAAAATATTCATGATAATGGGTGATTAAAAAAAGAATGAAAAATTATTTTAAACATATATCATGAATAATTATTTAAAAAAATATTTTATTTTTTTAAAATATTTAAATGCTACAAAAATATATATAAGTTAATACGCAAATTCAAGATTCGTTTAAGTTGTTGAATTGGTGTTATTTTCACATGAAATTAAATCAAAGAAATTAATATAGCTTCTTTGTCATCTTTTTCATATTTTTTCTCTCCATCTATAGCATATATGATTAAAAAAACATGTAAATTATAATGGAAAAAAACACAGAAACTTTTATATCTAGATTTATATTAATAAGCCTTAGAAAAGGTAATAATGATTATAGTGCACATGGGTAAATGTAATCCTTCGTAAGCACGTGAACTTTATATTATCTATAAAATAGACACACATATCATATATCAGCGGCTTGAAAAATCCTTTATATACATTAGATAGGTACTAAATCTTTTGTTTATAATCTTTAAAAATTTAAGATGCATCATGAACATTATACATTAGGCATATTATTTTCTATGCCTTGATGATGTTTGATATTCTTTAGAGGATTGTATTATTATGTATAACAGTTTAATTCATATTGATTTAGAAAAGAAATATCACTTTGGAAGATAATTCAAGAAAAAATTATCACTTTCTCGCTAACAATTTGAAAATTCTCACCTTTGAATATTGGTAGTTGTTGATGAAGACAAATGATTATAAGAGATTTTAAAAGTTAAAGTATTATCTGCTTTTAGAAACAACTGAGAAGTGAGTAGATTAATTTATAGGAGATGAAGAAAATAGGTAAGTATTTAAAATTTGAATGAGAAAAATTAGGAAATTGTTAGTTTATATTTAGACTCCAGAAAAAGGAGATAGCAAAGAAAAATTCAAAACTAACGATGTTTTCTATAAGATTTGTCAACATTATGAATAAAATAATATATTGAGACATAGATAATTACTTCACAATATATGCCAACCATGCTATTACTTAGGATCATCCGTGAACCAAAGAGTTAATTATGGTTCTGAAAAATATGATATACATAATTCAAATAAATTTTATCCCAAATAACTTATTTTCTAACTGTGTAAATATTATATTAACTGTCAAATAATCTGACATTACCAACAAATTAGGTTTCATCCTAAGTAACTCATTTTCTAACCGTGTATATATTATATTAAATTTTTCCAACGTTTTGGTATTTCCAACAATTACATATACGTTAACATTATTAATTTTTACATTTAATATGTAATAGCTATGATCTTGACTTTTTATGATATCAATTTTAGATAATGTATCAGCTTTGTCGTATATTTAGCATAGCAACTATTTAACATACCCGATTAACAACAAGTTGAATATACACATAGCACGATTACAATGGTACTCATAATGTTATGCATATACTGTACTATGGTAAGACAAAACTAAGACATATCCAAGTTTTAGTTTTAAGGGCTAATAAAGTGTTTGCCTCGCTAAAGTAAAGACTAAGATAAAGATCCTTTGTATATTGGAACGTATGTTATTTACATATACTACAATTACCCAGCCTCACAAAAACTACAATTCAATCTTTTTTTAGACCGGCCAAATAATAAGTTCACCAACAAACTTTAAAATACATAAACTTAGATACTTATGACGAAGTCGCTCATTGTAATTTACATATATTTCACTAAGCTAATCCTAAACTAAACCCTCTTGCGCAACATGCATTAAATATTTCTAAAAAGATGTGGAAAGTAGTGGCTAATAATTTGACACATCAGCCTTGTTCAACATATCACCACTTGCGGATTGAACTTCACACGACACTGTACCTCTTCATTTACGAGGTAAATTTAACAAATATTACCAAAATCTTTTCATAATGTTTCTGAACGTAAATCCTATTGTCAGCATATTACGTCACCTAAGTTCTAGAACTCTATTCGTTGAGTAATAATGGCAGTTTCATCTTTCAATAGTAGCGTTTGACATCAAGCACAATAATCTTTTATTGTTTTTAGCATAAACCTAATTTCGTTATCTTTCTTATTTTTAAGCCAAATACCTCTTGTTTTAAGAGCAGAGATACCAAACTTATATAACATTATTACCTCTTTCTAAAACTACAATTCAATCTTTTTTTAGACCGGCCAAATAATAAGTTAACCAACTAACTTTAAAATACGTAAACTTAGATACTCATTACGAAGTAGCTCATTGTAATTTACATATATTTCACTAAGTTAATCCTAAACTAAACCCTCTTGCGCAACTTGCATTAAATATTTCTAAAAAGATGTGGAAAGTAGTGGCTAATAATTTAACACATCAGCCTTGTTCAACATATCACCACTTGCGGATTGAACTTCACACGACATTGTACCTCTTCATTTACGAGGTAAATTTAATAAATATTACCCAAATCTTTTCATAATGTTTCCGAACGTAAATCCTATTGTCAGCATATAGTTGTACGTCACCTAAGTCCAAGGACTATATTCGTGGAGTAACAAGGGCAGTTTCATCTTTCAACAGTAGTGTTTGACATCACGCACAACAATCTTTTATTATTTTTAGCATAACCCTAATTTTGTTATCTTTTTTTTTTTATTTTTAAGTCAATTACCTCTTGTTTTTAAAGCAAAGATACCAAACTTATATAACATTACTAGTGATCAACCCGCCCTACGGGCGGGGTATGCAAATAAATAGAAAATAGTATATTTTAAATATTTAGTTTACTCTTCACAAAATATAACATTAACTTATATTTTTTTATTTCTTATTCCTTTGAAGAAATATATATTTAAACTGAAATTGGTTTATATATATATATGTTTATTCAAAATATCAGGTAAATTTTTGTTTATTCGGTTTATTTTGGTATATTTATGTGTATTAAGTTTAGTTGGTTGATAAATCGGTCTTTACTTGCCAACCGAACTATAAACCAATTAAAATTTTAATATTGACTGATTGTTTTATAGTTATCTTGAAATTTTATATTGGAATTATAAAATGTGAGCTAATGTAGATTATATGCATTGTGCTCTTATCATAATCTATTTTTTGCATACTCTTCTAAATTTACCTTCACATACATATTTTTGTGTTCATGTAAGCATGTCTAAGAAGCAATGACGATTATGGCTTCGGTTTACCTCCGATAATACCTAGAACAGTTATTTTGCCTTTTTGACATGTCCTCCGTAAATATACACCTTCGATTTGACCTCTAAGGCTTGATAAATACCAAAATTGTACATTCAAAAACCCATCTTGAAACATCTTCTTCCTTCTCTCCACTGCTCTGGTATGTGTTTTCTTTAAGTCATACAACCATGACAGCCAATCTGTGACCACACCACCTCCCGCGACTCAACTCTGCTGTCACTGCCATAGCTCACCATGACCCTACCACCACTTCTCCACCGTTCTACAACAACTTTCATTCGAGTCATCCTGAAACTTTGGCATTTATTCACTTTTGTTGCTTTTTATAACTTCTAAAGCGCCATTTGATGCAGGACTCGTCATTTCCTGCATTAATCCATCATATCCTTTCTTCTCTTTATGTTTCAATCTAGAGAAGATGACAGAAAAAATATTTAAGATTCCAACTTTTTAAAAATATTTTATCTCCTACATTTTTGTTTCTTCTTCTTACTTGAGATAGCTGAGCAGAATCATCAGACTGAGGACTGAGAAGTAGTTTTAACAATCAAATTATTTTATTACTTCAAATTTACATTAGATCATACTCAATCTAAGGTTATACTCGAAATTGTAACAAAATCTTCAAGACAATGCAACTGTTGTTGCAATTATGTTCACGTATAACACTTGATGGAACCATGAATCATTCAAGTTTTGACTACTGATTATTAGAGTTCGCTAAATGAAAAACTCATTCTAAATAACGTGTGAAAAATACTCAATGATGTTATTCATGTTGTACCTCAACTTCAGATAAATGTTTAATTTAGTTTTTTTTATTTCTTAATTATAGATTTATTTATTGTTTATTTTTTTAAAATTGTATCTTTACTTATTCTAGTTTTCTTACTTTTATATCAAATGATAATATTATGATAGATGTTTAATGTAATATTTTTATTTCTTATATTTTAAATTTACTTATTATTTATATTTTCTTATATTGTATATTACTTAATAATTATTTTTTTTATTTCTTATATTGTAATATTTCTATTTCTTATATTGTATATTTACTTATTATTTATATTTTCTTATATTGTATATTAACTTTTTATATCAAATGATAATATTGTGATAGATGTTTATTGTAATATTTCTATTTCTTATATTGTATATTTACTTATTATTTATATTTTCTTATATTGTATTTAATTATTAATTATTTTTGTTTTTAATAATGTGACATGACTTCTTTTGGAAGAAAGATTTTATACTGATGTAGACACTTCCTGAAGCCTCAAATAGTTCATTTTATTAGTATACTTTTATATCAATGATAATATTGTAATAGATGTTTAATATAATATTTCTATTTCTTATATTGTATATTTATTTATTATTTATATTATATTGTATATTTAATTTCTTATATCGAATGATAATATTGTGATAGATGTTTAATGCAATATTTATATTTCTTATATTGTATATTTACTTATTATTTATATTTTCTTATATTGTATATTTACTTATTAATTATTTTTATTTCTTATATTGTAATATTTCTATTTCTTATCTTGTATATTTACTTATTATTTATATTTTTTATATTGTATATTTATTTTTTATATAAAATGATAATATTGTGATATATGTTTAATGTAATATTTCTATTTCTTATATTTTATATTTAATTATTATTTATATTTTTTTATATTGTATATTTACTTATTAATTATTTTTATTTCTTATATTGTAATATTTCTATTTTGTATCTTGTACATTTACTTATTATTTATTTTTTCTTATATTGTATATTTACTTTTTTATATCAAATGATAATATTGTGATATATGTTTAATGTAATATTTCTATTTTTTATATTATATTTTACCTATTATTTATATTTTCTTATATTGTATATTTACTTTTTATATCAAATGATAATAATGTGATAAATTTTAATGTAATATTTCTATTTCCTATGTTGTATATTTACTTATTATTTATATTTTCTTATATTGTATATTTACTTATTAATTATTTTATGTTTTTAATAATAATGTCAGATGGCTTTTTTGAGAGAAAAAATACAATATTAATGTAATATTTCTATTTCCTATGTTGTATATTTACTTATTATTTATATTTTCTTATATTATATATTTATTTATATTGTATATTTACTTATTAATTATTTTTGTATTTTTAATAATAATGCCACATGGCTTTTTTTGAGAGAAAAATTTACGATGATGTGGACGCTCCCTGGAGCCTAGGATAGTCCCTTTTAATAGTATAGATTCCCTCTTTCTAAAACTACAATTCAATCTTTTTTTAGATCGACCAAATAATAAGTTAACCAACTAACTTTAAAATACGTAAACTTAGATACTTATTACGAAGTAGCTCATTGTAATTTACATATATTTCACTAAGCTAATCATAAACTAAATTCTCTTGCGCAACTTGCATTAAATATTTCTAAAAAGATGTGGAAAGTAGTGGCTAATAATTTGACACATCAGCCTTGTTCAACATATCACCACTTGTGGATTGAACTTCACACGACACTGTACCTCTTCATTTACGAGGTAAATTTAACAAATATTACCCAAATCTTTTCATAATTTTTCCGAACGTAAATTCTATTGTCATCATATAGTTGTACGTCACCTAAGTTCAGGGACTATATTCGTGGAGTAACAAGGGCAGTTTCATCTTTCAACAGTAGCGTTTGACATCACGCACAACAATCTTTTATTGTTTTTAGCATAACCCTAATTTCGTTATCTTTTTATTTTTAAGCCAATTACCTCTTATTTTAAAAGCAAAGATACCAAACTTATATAACATTATTCCCTCTTTCTAAAACTACAATTCAATCTTTTTTTAGACCGACCAAATGATAAGTTAACCAACTAACTTTAAAATACGTAAACTTAGATACTTATTACGAAGTAGCTCATTGTAATTTACATATATTTCACTAAGCTAATCCTAAACTAAACTCTCTTGCGCAACTTGCATTAAATATTTCTAAAAAGATGTGGAAAGTAGTGGCTAATAATTTGATACATCAGCCTTGTTCAACATATCACCACTTGCGGATTGAACTTCACACGACACTGTATCGCTTCATTTACGAGGAAAATTTAACAAATATTACCCAAATCTTTTCATAATGTTTATGAACGTAAATCCTATTGTCAGCATATAGTTGTACGTCACCTAAGTTCTGGAACTCTATGCGTGGAGTAATAAGGGCAGTTTCATCTTTCAACAATAGTGTTTGACATCACGCACAACAATCTTTTATTGTTTTTAGCATAACCCTAATTTCGTTATCTTTTTATTTTTAAGCCAATTACCTCTTATTTTAAAAGCAAAGATACCAAACTTATATAACATTATTCCCTCTTTCTAAAACTACAATTCAATCTTTTTTTAGACCGACCAAATGATAAGTTAACCAACTAACTTTAAAATACGTAAACTTAGATACTTATTACGAAGTAGCTCATTGTAATTTACATATATTTCACTAAGCTAATCCTAAACTAAACTCTCTTGCGCAACTTGCATTAAATATTTCTAAAAAGATGTGGAAAGTAGTGGCTAATAATTTGATACATCAGCCTTGTTCAACATATCACCACTTGCGGATTGAACTTCACACGACACTGTATCGCTTCATTTACGAGGAAAATTTAACAAATATTACCCAAATCTTTTCATAATGTTTATGAACGTAAATCCTATTGTCAGCATATAGTTGTACGTCACCTAAGTTCTGGAACTCTATGCGTGGAGTAATAAGGGCAGTTTCATCTTTCAACAATAGTGTTTGACATCACGCACAACAATCTTTTATTGTTTTTAGGATAACCCTAATTTCGTTGTTTTTCTTATTTTTAAACCAATTACCTATTGTTTCAAAAGCAAACGATACTATTGTTTTTCTTATTTTTAAACTAATTACCTCTTGTTTTAAAAGCAAACGATACCAAACTTATATAACATTATTAATCCCCCTCTCCTCTCCCCCCCCCCCCCAAAAAAAAAAAAAAAACAATATTACCAATACAATACCTTCTTCTCTATCGATTGTTCCTCGAGGGACATGGAACCGATGGAAGAAAATAAACAAGTCGAGCAACATCATGTCGACAATTCTCGTCCATTGACTTCGGTAAAAGAAGCAGTTGCCACATTTGGCCAACGAATATTGCTACCAGGAAAAAAATGATACCCAAAACTCCAAACCGGTGAGTCCTATTGCTAGTCCTAGCATCAGCCAGACTGCTAAACCGGTACGTCCTAGCATCAGCCAGATTGCTAACCCAGTAAGTCCTATTACTTGTCCTAGCATCAGCCGGACTACTAAACCGGTTTGTCCTGACTCAGCCACACCGCCTCTTTGTCATCTTCTCCACGGAACCAGCGCCTTTTGTTGCCTTCTTCTCCTCAAGGTTTGAAAGAAGAGTTCATGGATGCTTTGAAGAAGCTTGAAGCTGAGATAACGGAAACAAAGACCGAGGTGAGGATGTTGGAGAGAGAGTCTGATACAGAGGTGGCTTTGGCTTCTTTGGATGCTGAGCTACATAAGAACATAACAAAGATGGCTAAAACCGAGGCTGATGCTGCGGGGAAGAATGCAGCAGCTATGACAAGTCTGTGAACTTCAAGGGAAAGAAAGAAAAAGAAAATGGAGAAGAAGAGAGGATGAAAGAGTTGATGAGGAAGATGGCGAAGGAGTATCCTACACTGGCTCTGATACTTGACAGCAACAAAGGAGAAAAAGGGGTATTTTGCGAAGACTAGAAAAAAGAAGAAGAAACGTATCGTTCCTCTTTTTTTTTTCTTTTTTTTTTTTTTTGCTAAATGTATCGTTCCTCTTTCGGGAGACTTTTTTCTTCTTCTTCAAGAAGAAAGGATCTTCAACTGAAATTTCTGGACCTCTTTACACTACATCTTTCACTCTGCGCTTTTAGCTAAAGCACCTAAAATCCAGAGATGATCATCTAATGTATATATATGTATATGCTCATCAATATCTGTGTGACTGTGTGTATGTTCTTTATTTGTTTGGATATTGTGAGCAAAACAGGCAACGCCTGTTCCTTCTTCATCCTACAACAGTTTACCTGTCAATCAGAGCTTTAAGCTCCTGATTAAAAAAAAAAAAAAAAAAAAGCTTTCAGAAAAAAAAAACAGTTTACCTGTCAGTCATATAATCAAATCTTTTAATTAAAAATATAGTTTTAAATATTTTAATCTAAATACACACAGAACCAGGTCATCAGAGACTGATAACTCCTAGCATCGAATTTGAAAAATGCAGAGAAATTCCCTAATGAAAAGATGATTTAAAAGCCTTAAAACAAACACAATCTTTTATTTCATTTATTATTGTTCCAGCAGATTTAACATAGGATCCATACAGAAAAGCAAGGTAGAAATTACAACAGCAACGAGGAGAAGAAAAAAAGATGGCAGAACTATAAATTGGCACGGATGGTACCCAACCCAGAGATTTACACCAACGGGTTTTCATAAGAGGTGTTCATCATCAAAACCATCTAAAGGTTGAGGTTTCTAAGGAGTTGACCCCATCTTGGAGTATCCTCATCAAAGATGTAAGTAAGAGGTGAAATTAATACCCCACTGCCACCCACCTGCGATAACATTGGTGAACGTGATTAGAGAACAAAGAGAGGAAACCATAAACACAAATCATTTTGAATATGCCAAGTGCAAAGTGGTACGAGAATAACCAAGCACGTCACCAATTAAAGAAAGGTTCGGGGTGGAACTGAGATTAGTAAGCAAGAAATTGCAGGGATTACTAACCGCTCTTAGTTGCTTCACAGAATCGTATAAGGCCTTTTTTGGCACACAAATCACTATGGCATAGTAGTCAATCGATACTTTTCCATCTTGTTTACAGTAAACTGGGCTTATTGTTGGTCCCTGCTCAATATAAGAGAAGCCATAAACAATCAGTGAGAAAATACAAAAAGCTTCTCGTATGAAACCTTACCTGCAATCCTGCCAATGATGGTTGACTCAACACACGCTCAGCCACTTCTTGAGCACTATTTCCTCTCATGTTTGCAACAACCTGAAATGACAATATTTAGAGAAAAGAAAGTGAAAGCAATGAAACATCTTCACAAGAACAAAGTGCGTACAGTGAACTGGCCATCAGCCTTAAGATGGGCCTCCAATCTCTCGAGAATCTCGTGTACAGTGTTCAATGCTCCTTTTCTCTCGGTCAATGCCCTTCTGCTTGCCACAAGTGCCGCCTGAAATTTATAAAGGAAATGTTCAAGAATGATGGCCGCCAACAGATTTGTAACAATCCACGAACTTCACATCACCTGACTTTCCAGCACAACCCCTCCTTCAATCTCTTTTAAGTTGTTCTCTTTGAGTGTCGTCCCACTACTCACAAGGTCCAAAATGCAATCAGCTATCCCCATCTAGTTAACATGAACATATGTGTCAACAAAATACTGCACAAAAATGTCCTTTGTCCCAGGCTAGATAAAAACATTCATGTCACAGCCTAACAGTTATTACATTACATGCTAACGAGATTATCCTCCAGTACAACACATCGGCTTAACAAATTTTTTTTTTCAGAGAATGATACGAGAAACTTAATTGCACATTTGATTTCACTCTTTTTTTTATGGTCAAGAGTTTCGTTTGACAAACAATACATCAAAATCCAGAAAACTCTTTCAACTATAGGCAATTTTAACTTCAGACAAGAGAAATAAGCTCTAAACAAGCAACAAAGGAACCACGTAGATTAATCTACGACATACTACATAATATGTAATCATGGATATGCAGCAAACTATATTTTCATTTTAACCCATGACGTCTTTTCTATCCGTCTAGACGAATCATTATTATTAGCCTAGTGTTGAAGAAAGATTATATGTTTTTGATGTAAAATAGTATAATCTCACCGCCGGAGCTGCCTCCAGGGCTCCGTCTGCAGTTGAAAACGTTACATGCTTTATGCCGTTTTCTTCCATAAATTTGGGGCCGAGCTGCGAAAACCAGTTGAATCATTCCCAAAAAAAATTATATTGCAGGTAAAATACATCCTGAGAGAAAACTAATGAAAACGGCGCACCAAAAAGGAGAATCTGTAACTCATCATACATAAGTGAAGCCAGTAGCAACACGCAATGGTCTCTCCTCACTCCACTGCGGCATATCTGCTAGCTCCTTCAGAGAATGTATGTTCTCATAAATCCCATAGTTGGGTATCTGAGATCATTTGACATGCAATAAGAAAACCATCCACAGTAAAAATACTAGAAATCCAGCCACAACAGATTAGCACCTACCGCAATGGACAGATGGCAGTCTCCAAAGTTGAGAGCTTCGTGGACAATGATAAGATCTTCATTTTCCTAACAAGGAAAACTCAGCCAACTAAATTATGATGCAAATGAGGCACAATTCAGAGTGTTATAGTGAAAAAAAAACTATATATTAAATCTTACAGACCAACTCAACAATGTGTCGAAGAATCACATAATAAGAGAATAAAAAGTCAACTGGTTGTTCTTATTTATTTATATATATTTGTATCTCCACAACGAGTATAATAATGATAATAACCAACCACCACCCCACCACTAAGAATATCCTATTCAAGAAAAAGCAATTATGGTCGTGACTTACCTGACCATATTCAGTAAGTGTGTCAAGACCAACGATACCTAGATCCAGATCTCCTGAGAGTAACTTCCTGACGATGTCTTTTGGACGTTGAAACCAGACTTCAGTGTTTGGTAACTGGAAGACATGAAAAGATTAGACATGAAAAATCACACTGTCGTTTTCATGTTGGCGTTGAATGCATACCTGGGGAATTTCTGCAACGTACTGCCTAGGATTGACTTGTTTGACAAAAAGTTGACAGTCCTTCACAGAAGAAACAACAAATAAGAAGAGTCAAGCTAAGAGATTACAAATCACTACGTCCACTTCACTCAAAGTGAGAGGGAGACAACACTTAAAAGAAGAAGAAAAAAAGACAAGTGGCAGATGATGAAACGTAAACAATACCACCTCACTTGCATAAGAACTGAACGCAAATCAAATCGCCAAAAAAAGAATACAGATGCAAGTTACAAAACCAAACGATTAACAGTTTCTAGCTTCAAGAAATGAAGCAGTCAAGATTCGATTTTTTTAAACATACCAACTTCCTCCAGTTATTTCACCAAAAGATGTAGCACTTAAAGCGCGACAGAGTATCATAATCAAAAGGAACCGTATTTAGATAAGAAGTATACTAAACACATGACGCAGACAGAAACATAAAGCTGTTTACATATATATATATATAAAAACGTCTGTGTCGAAATCAATAAACACAAGCAGATAGTAAATTATCTCAAGTTTGAGAAGCTAAATACTACTAGTGATCGCATTAACCAGATAATAATCAAAATGCAAATTATCATCGAAACAAAAAAACAATTTGAGTTAACTTATATATCACCTTGAGAAGATCGATGGAGTCGGCGGCCATGCGTCCTTTGCTAGGAAGACCAAGACGAATCTGCTCTCGGTCCACGACAACAGGAGCTGGAGCGGAACCATTAGCGACAGTGCTTTGAACGGAGGCGACGCAGGAAGTAACCAATCTGAGGCACCTCAGGCGAGTTCCGACGAAGGAGAAAGCGGTGGAAGGAGACGGGGAGAAGAGTGGGGTTGACGGCGAGAGGGAAGGAGAAGGGCATTGTTGTAAATTGGCAGGGAGAAGGATAGACATTGCTGTGAAGAAGGAGGAGGTGGTGGTGGCTCTTGGTGAGAGTGAAGAGGCTTTTATTGACCGGAAGAAGGGTCGCAAATGAGGGCAGATACTGATTACAGATTCTTGATGCCATTTTTATGCAACTCTAATAATAATTTTATAAGACTTGATAGGCCCCTCCTTCTTCGTGCGTTTTCCAATTTTTCTTCTTCTGTCGCAACTAACAATCAATTAAGTAAAATATGCAAAAAAGCACGTGACAATATAGATAAAGAATTAATTTAAAATTTAGTAAATAAAAATATATTCTAGCTGCTAGTTGGCAAAGCAAAGCAAAGCCATGTCGGAGTTCTACAAAATTATCGGCATCTCGGATAAGTACGAGGTTGGACCCTCACGCATTATAGCATTTTCGGAAGCCCAATCTAGAAGAAATTGGACGGACATACCATGCTCATGTTCTTAAAAGTTAGAACCCAACAAAGTCTACATGCGGCTATATGAAAACGCATAAATGCAAAGCACATTTGTCTCTTCAGATTCTATCTGAAATATTTTTTTTGCAAATCCGTGCCCGAGTCCAATCATTAATGAAAAAGTCTGTGATAGTTTGATGAGAAATTCCCTAAGATAGCCTCTTTAAGTTTGTTCTTCACAAAAATAGTTTTTAGAAAATGATCAAAATAGTTTTTTTTCGAAGCTAAATTTTTTATTTATATGCATTTATACCCCTAGAGTTAATTAATTTAGACTTTAGGGTTTAGAGTTAAGGGGTGGGTTTGGGGATATGGTTTCAAATTTCAAAAAAAAATAAAAAAAATGAAAATTTCAAAAGAAAAAAAGTTGTTTTGGTCATTTTATTTTTCCAGGGCTATTTTGTGACAAAACTTAAAAGGGGTTATTTAAGAGAATTGCCCTAGTTTGATTCATATAGAGAAAATCCTAAGATTTTTCACATCTTCTTCGTTGAAAATAAATAATTTCAGAATATTATATTTTGAAGTGTCTTAAATTTTTATGCACAAGTAAAAACTCATTATTTGTTGGATCGGATTAAGAAAATTTACCTTTTCTAGGATAAGTATGCATTACTAAAGGAAAAATAAAATCGGGTTTTGAAGCAACAATAAATATGAGTCTAAGAAATTGTAAAGTTATTCAACATAATAATATACAAATCTGAAACGGATATTTATCTAAATACGTTTTGCTTACTTTGCTTTCTTCTAGTGTTGATTCTCTTTTGTTCACAACATGAAAGATATTACTCCTACTTCCGAGTAGGCCAAATGTCTTCAGATTCCTACCTAGAGAAATCCCAGCTTAAACCGGCTCCATCTCTACCTCCCTCTAAAATGAAGATTTCTATTAAAGGGGGTTTTCCATATTTTTAAATACAGAAGTCTCTAACCTAATTGTCGACTATAAAAAACTATATAAGGAGGACACAAACTCCAAAACAAGGGATTGACTATTCAATACAAAATATTAGAGTTAGGCGGCTAGAACTAGGGTTGATACACCAAACATTGTAATTCTAACTCTAAAAATCAATAAAACAATACCTATGATCTATTTTCTGCTTGTTATCTGCTTGCTTTACGTTTCCATAAAGGTTGGATCCGTAATAAAGCATTTTCAGAAAGCCCAATCTCGAAAAATTGGATGGACATACCACATTAATCATGTTCTTTGAACCCAACAAAGTTTTTTTTTCAACAAAATGCCATACTATTCCTAAGAGGATTCTAAAGCCGAAAGCCAATTCAGTGGAACTAAATCAACATATACCATAAAATATGTTGGATAAAAAAGTTGTGGAAGAAGTCCGTACATCGTAGAAATTCCTCCATATGTGTACTGAAGGCCGACCATTATGTCAATGTAGACATCATCTTCACCAATTGAGAACAATCTGTTGCAAACACCACCTTTGTAATATGTAGGGTCTTCATGCATTCCATCGCCCAAATCAGTGCTTCACATTCAGCATGTAAAGGTGATTGACTCATGCGGAGATTCATGACACCCATCATATTTTCGATAGACTCTTCCTTGCTGCAGTAGAACCATCTTGCCCTGGAAAAATGACATCATTTTTCAGGCTCCATCAATATAACACCAACTAATATCTCCCAAATTTGGATTACCATAATCTATAGATGATTCTTGCACCACTTGTAAATCCTTAACTTTTGCTTTCGCCCACAATGTGCCCTCAATCTCTGCTACACGAAGGATTTCTTGTGGATTTCCAGCTTTATTTTTATAAACCATTACATTTTGATTCTTCCAAATATACCACATTATCCAAGGAAAATAGTTAAATTCAGGCTGTTTCGGAAGCCTCCAGAACAAGTGATCCATATTAGTATAAAGTAAGGAACTGGGGAAAATCCTTAGGTATGATGGTATTTTTGAAAGGGACCAAGTTTGAATTGCTGGTAGGCATTCAAAAATAACATGACTGATCGTTTCTTCCTTTGGGCCACATATATTACATTGAGTAGCATTTAACTATAGATTTTTTATAACTGATAAACTACCCGATAGTACTTGCTAGACTAAATGCCTCAATTGGAGAACAATGGAGGTTTTGTGTGAGTGTCTGGTCCAAAAAAATCTTGATGTGAACCCAAATAAGGGTATAGTTTATCGTTCTATAACCCAATTTAACTGTATAACACCCTTGATATATGAAATGGCAACCATATATATCCGACTTAGGATACCGAGTAATCTCCATGCTCATGATTACTGGTACATCATCTGGGTGTATATATGTTTTAAGCAAATCCACATTGTAAGAAATGTCACCCGTATTAATTAGGTTTTCCACCTTAATTAATGGATTCAAAAATTTATTTTGATGTTTTGTATTGCTGACCTCGGGCGAGGAACGAGAATCCATGGATCATTCCATAGTGAAATGTTTGTACATATTCCCATTATTTTGATTAGCCTTTTGTTAATCAGAGATCAAGCGGATGTAACACTCTTCCACCCATATATTCCATCCATATGATAAAGAGTATGATTTCATTGGATATAAAGGATATTATTTCCTATAGCATATTCCTTTATAAACTTTTGAGAATAAAGATTTAGGTTTATCAATTAATCTCCATATTTGTTTTGATAAAAGAGCAGTATTAAAGTTTTGGAGATCTCTAAATCATATACTTCCTTCATCCTATCATCTACATATTTTGTCCCATGAAAACCAACGCATGCCTTTATGATTTTCACTACTACTCCATCATAAATGTGTTATTGCACTCGTAAGTTTTTTTGTAACCGGTTTTGGATGTCAGAAGCAGGACCTAATTAGTTAGTACTTCCTTGTCTCCTTTTGTAATAAAACGTATTGTCCAATTATTAACTCTATTATTTATCCTTTATTTGAGGAATCCAAAAACTTGTGTCTTCGAACCACCATGACTTTAAGACACCTTATGTATACTTTGAACACCTTTTGCCCAAATTCTACGAAAGCCTTGAAAATTAATCCGTTGTCCCGAAGCTTTCATAATCTCTAAGGATCTGTAGAATAACTTCAAATTCCTGTGTATTTGCTTTGCAAAAGAAAAGACTATCATCTTCAAATAATAGGTGGATAATTTTCGGACTTCCGCACACTCTCTTTAAACCCGATAAGAGTTTTTCCCTACCTTTCTTCCAAAATATTTGCAGTAAGTGCCTCCATACACAGAATAAATAAATATGGTGATAAGGGTTGACATCAGGGTTTTTATGTATTTCAATGCAAACTCTATCAAATTAACCCTACGAACTACTCTTGCCAAGAGAGGTCAAATTATAGTATTTACGGATTGAATCTACAAGGAGCGTGGGCACACAATAAACTCAATACAGTCGCGATTAAGCTAGGTTAATAGATTAATAAGCAGTAAATAAACTATAGCAGATAATTGATTGATTGATAAGTAAACAATAATAATAAATAGCTAGATATAGGATTTCAGGCAAGTGGATTATAGAGGATAGAAGCTAAGGGTATTAATCATAGAACTCAGTGTCCGATGTCTCAACTCTCGCTTGTTGACACGGAATGACCGTCGATTGATGGCAATGATCATGCGTCGATCGATGATCTCTTGAGTTCACTAAATTAACTAAATCAACTCTTGTTTGTTTCTAGTAACCTAGCTCAAGATGATTAATTCTGGTAGTAGACCATGCTCTCGCTTGTGCCTATCTATCCTATGATCATGGTTTTAGTTAGCTATTCTAGAACACAAGCAATAAAAACAATTTTATTGATAGATCTAAAAATCACTCTAGCAATTCTATTGTTTGGCTAATCCATCAATACCATTAATAAACCCTAAACCTAACAAGAGATCTACTCAGACATAATTTTTTTCACAAAAATCATAGATGAATTGAATAGATAATAATATAAAGAACCAAAGAAGTTCCAGGAGGACTCTGAAGGAGTTCCTCCATTCTCTCGTAACCCTAGAACAATAGATAGAATAAAACATTGTGTAGCCGTCAACAATGGCTTAGAAAACATATAAATAAGGTTTTAAGTCGTCCAAGGGCATTCTGGTAATTTGTGATGGTTTATGGGCTTAAGTCGGCCATAAAACATGTCGGGCCTGTCTTCTGGGATCACCATCGATCGACACACATGCTCTATCGTCGATCAATACTCATTCATCTTCTCGATAGCTTCTTCTCGCGAGGCAGACAAACCAATATCCAGTAAAACGGGCATAACTTTGACTCTGGGATGTTGATTGACCTTACACTGGTGGCATTGGAAATCTAACTCAAAGGGATATCCTACGCCAAAAAAATCAGCTCAATCTCACCATGGGAATGTCTCCATACATAGCTAAACATCTGACGCATCTGTGCAATTCTGCATCTCTAAAAGCTCCAAAATTACCAAAGTTCTCCATAACGTATCTGAACCTGAAAATACTCTAAACATACTCCAAACACATATAATAGACTCTAAATAGGGCGAATATCATTGCACAATAGTGGTAAATATCAGTCCTTATCAACTCCCCCAGACTTAATATTTTACTTGTTCTCAAGCAAACAAAGCCTATGAAAGGTTTTGAAAAGCAGAGATTCACATAATGTATATGTATAACTATCACCATACTTTGTTGCAACCACATCCTATTAAGTCAATCACAGAGAAACTTTATATACCCTATCCAAGTATAGCAACCAAATCCATTCTACGAACAACTTAGCAAATACTAGTCTGACTCACCCCTCTACTAATCTCATTTCTTTGCATAAAATAAAAGTGCAGGCTTTATCTTGGGAGTATCGATCAAAGCACACATGGACTCTTACCTCTACAAGTATCTGAACAACCATGCAAAAAGTCTTCTTTGATCCATTTCTTTCCTCTTTTCTCTCTTTTTTGAATCTTTTTAGATCTCAAACTTAGTGGACAATGATGTCATCTTATTTTCGATTTTTTCTTTTTTTTTCTTTCTGATTTTTGGGCAAAGTTGTAGGACAATGATGTCATTTGTAATTTACCTACCCCTCGCTACCAACAATGTGTGATCATTCCTCCGAATTAGAATAGTGGGGTTATTGGTAGTGTACCTACCCCTCTGCATCTTGGGAAGTTATCTCAATATTTTAAGTTTTTAAGTAGATGCCGAAGAGAGTGAGAGAAGGGAACAAAAAGTGCAATGACTTGTACCTACATAATTGCAGAAGGAATCCGATCCAATGTATACCAAGCCCCAAAGCAAGCTAATAATGTTATCTTCGGTTCCTTCAAACTTTCTAAGCAAGTGTAGTATAGTGGCAGGATGATCAACTTTGGTATCTCTAGTAATCTCTGCAAACAACCTTCTAAGAATGGTGCAAAGTGTGGTTAGTCAATAATAAATCTTGGTCATAGTCCCCTTCTTGACTCAATAAAACTTTTTGAAAAACTTATATATATATATATATATAGTAAATAAGTCTCAAAACAAATCAAATAGCATCAGCGAACCTCCCCCAGACTTAAATTACATTTTCCTCAATTTAATCCATCCCGGATTGGTTAGGAAAATTAAATCATATAAGTAAATAGTTAACTAGAAAACTCGATACCTCTCTATGTAAGACAGTGTCGATCGATGGTAGGCAGGTGGGATCGATCGATGGTCGCGATCCATAGTCGATCGATGTGGTATATCAATCATATAAGGAAAAATGATATACATGCTTTGCTAATGGTGACCGTAGATAGACATAGTTAAGTGGCGATCGATCGATGCTAGGGTTACTTCGTCGATCGATGTTGGTCATCCATTGATCGATGCTTGCGCAAACTCATGTTCCTTGATCTGAAATAAATAAAACACAAATAGTCAGTAATAAACAAAATTTTTTTTTTCTTAATGGACACTGTATCATGATACAGTAGCGTTGTTACAGTGTCACAACTACAGTAACACAACTACAGTGTCGATGGCCGGTTCTGCTACAGTGTCGATCGATGTTTTTTCTACAGTGTCGATTGACGCTACAGTATCGATCGATGTTTTTGGTACAGTGTCTCTGCTACAGTGTCGATCCTACAGTGTCAACACTGTTCATTATTTTAGTGGTAAGTATCAATCGATTTCTGCTACAGTGTCATTGTAGTATAGTGGTAAGCATTCCCGCCTGTAACGCAGGTGACCCGGGTTCGATCCCAGGCAACGGTGCCAAATTTGACAATAGGGTTTTTATGTATTTCAATGCAAACTACATCAAATTAACCCCACAAACTACTATTGCAAGAGAGGTCAAATTGTAGTATTTAGGGATCGAATCCACAAGGAGCGTGGACACACAATAAACTCAATACAGTCGCGATTAAGCTAGGCAAATAGATAATAAGCATCAAATAAACTATAGCAGATAATTGATTGATTGGTAAGTAAACATAAATAATAAATAGTTAGATCTAGGGTTTCATGCTAGTGGATTATAGAGGATATAAGCTAAGGATATTAATCATAGAACTCGGTGTCCGATGTCTCAGCTCTGCTTGTTGACACGGAATGACCGTCGATCAATGGCAATGATCCTGCGTCGATCGATGATCTCTTGAGTTCACTAAATTAACTAAATCAACTATCGCTTGTTTCTAACTACCTAGCTCAACATGATTAATTCTGGTAGTAGAACATGATCTCGCTTGCGCCTAACTATCCTATGATCATGGTTCTAGTTAGATACTCTATAACACAAGCAATAAATAAAATTATATTGATAGATCTAATAATCACCTTAGCAATTCTATTGTTTAGCTAATCCATCAATACCATTAGTAAACCCGAAACCTAACAAGAGATCTACTTAGACATGATCTTTGTCACAAAATCATGGATGAATAGAATATATAATATAAAGAACCAAAAGAGTTCCAGGAGGACTCTGAATAAGTTCTTCCCTTCTCTCCTAACCCTAGAACAATGAATAAAAGAAAGTTTTGTAAGTGTAGTCATCAACAATGGCTTAGAAAATATATAAATAGGGTTTTAAGTCGTCCAAGGGCATTATGGTAATTTGTGATGGCTTATGGGCTTAAGTCGGCCATAAAACATGTTCGATCTATCTTATGGGATCACCGTCGATCGACACCAATGCTCTGTCATCGATCGACACTCATTCAACTTCTCGACAGTTTACTCTCGCGAGGCAGACATACCACTCTCCAGTAAAACGGGCATAACTTTGGCTCTAGGATGCTGATTGACCTCAAACTGGTGGAATTGGAAAGCTAACTCAAAGCTATATATTATGTCAAAAGACCAGCTCAATCACACCTTGGGAAGGTCTCCATCCATAGCTAAACATATGACCCCATTGCTTTGTGCGAGATTCTCTACCAAAGTATTGACATCATGAGATGTCTCGCCCGAACGAATTAGTGCATATGCGCAGTTCTGCATCTCTAAAAGCTCCAGAATCACCAAAGTTCTCCAGAATGTACCTGAACCTGAAAATACTCTAAAACACACTCCAAACACATATAGTAGACTCTAAATAGAGCTGATATCATGGCATAATAGTGGTAAATATCAAGCCCTATTAGGGATTTCCTTGTCGTAAACCCCATTTTGGTATGATATGTTCTTTGGGTTGACCATTTATCAATACTTTATACTTAACCGATGAAATACATGCCATCATCAAAGAAACACATAAAAGAAAGAATCCATTTTCAGCAATAGCAAACATAAAAGGGGCTTTTATACTCGATCATAGGTTTACTCATGCCTATTTTGATAGCGAAAAACCTTTCTTTACATGAATTTTTGTTCTTAAACCATGGAACATTTCATGAGCTATAAGAATATTATCCGAAATCAGTCTCCTTGAGTTAAAGGCTGACTGAGTTTCTGAAACTAATTTTGGAAGTAACTGTTTCAGTCGTTGGCATAGATAGAACCTTTGATATGATCTTATATGTCACATTGCATAAGTTAATCGGTGTCAGTTCCATCATACGACTTCTCCTCACAGTTTTGGGAATGAGGAAAATATTTCTTATATTTAACTTCTCATCAAAATACCTTGTCCTTAAAAATTATTTACCAAGTTCGTGACATCTAACGAAGTTTACATGGAAAACGCATAAATGCAAATCATATTTGTCTGTTCAAGATTCTATCTGAAATATTTTTTTGTCACATCTCGGATCCGAACCCAATTACTAATGAGGATGTCTGTGATGGTTTGAGTCATGTAGGCTCTAAACGGTGACCAAAGGAATGAGTGTGAATAGTTAATTCCTTTTCGTTCCTTAAACTTGATACCATTTGTAAAGAATATCTTTTTCCCAATGTTCCTTCTCATTCCTTTCAATTTAAGGAATTATAGAACAAAATTAAGCCTTAGTAAATCCGGGAAGGAACACAAGGAACAAGTATTCCTCTTATTTTGTTCCCCTTCATTCCTTTCCTCTTTGTTCCTATTATTCCTTTCATGGTCACCAGTTAAAGCCGTAGAGAATACTCTAGGATTTTCCACCTCCTCTTCTATAAAAAGGGTAACCCTTAGGTACTTCTATAAAAAAAGGGTAATGACACCCTATCCGATTAAAGAGCCAGCAGCCGTCAACAGAAGAGAAGCCATCGAAGCCACCGCGGGTCACCGGAGCACCGCCAGCCACTGCATAGTCTTACCAGAGAGAAGATTTCCTCGTGCTTTGGTCTCTTCTTGTCGTTTTCTTGAGTCTTCTGCACTAGTTCTTCTAGATCCAAAAGCTAGTGAAGGTAAGGAAACTTTAAATACACTCTCCTTATTCTTCATTGTCTTTTTTTTTCTATATCTCTGATATAGGTTTGGGTTTCACCAACCTTTGTTCTTGTACATCTTGTTCGTGTGGAGCTTTAAAACACAGATCTACATTGTTTTGTCTATCATATCGCAGATCTAGGCTAGGGTGAGGGATTTTTGCAATCTCTATCTCATTATATCACTATCTCATCATGGTAGAAGTGTCTAGGTAGATCATTCCTACCTGCATATATCTATACGCATACATGTAGTTGTTATGTGTATATATATATATAATATACACCTATTATATAGATCTTGATGGTTGTGTGAAGACATAGATATATTCCTAGGTTGTTAAAACGAATATGTTGACTGATGCATTAGGATTGTATGCGTGATTGCATCGTTTGTGGATATGGCATATGTGGGTGGTGTATAGTACTTAGAGAAGGGATAAAAGCCAATATGTAGAAGTACTTCTCCTTTTCTGCATTGTTTGTTGTTGGGTCATGCAGGGACATAATGAGGTGGCATTATTCATCGCTGGAGTGGACAGGCAGCGTGCATGTGTGTGGAGTTGTGAATTTGGTGGCGGATCACGAGTGACCGATGTAGGTAAGATGATTGCAAGAAGGCGTTAAACTCATGGGTACTGATGTAGGTGGTTAGTTCTCACGCAACAACATGATGAACATGGGTACCGATTTAGGTATCATGGTCTCATTTTGGTACCGTTGAGGTTTATCCTCTTTTCTTGTTGTTTTCTATTGTTTTATTGGATGTTCTAGTTAGATACTTCAGCTATGTTATGTGATGATTGATGGTGATTGCTTTTGTGGCTGGTAGAGCTTCCTTAACTGAGTATTTGCTGAAATACTCAACCCTCCTTTCTTTTTAGGTGAGTTCAAAGAAGTGTAGGAGTAGTCGTCTCAGTGTGGTGCTTGGTTTTCGGGTTGTTAGGTTTTCCTTATGTTATTTTATTTTAAGACCTGATAACTTTGTTTTAAGCATTTCTTATTCATTTAAGTGTGATTTTGTAAAAAAATTAGATTTGATCCTTGGGAATAAGATTTGCGTTGGTCTTTTAAGTGTTTCTTGCGGGTGAAAACAATGTGAATACATGACGGGTATGACAAATGGAATTAGAGCCTAGGTTAGGGCCACCAGTTCTAAACCCGGGAGGCTGTAGAGCGGAAATACGTGTTGTCAGCTTTCTATCGAAATAAGTTTTAAGATTTTAGAAAAAATTCAGATCTTTAAAGGTGTTTTCTATTTTTAAGAAAAACAAATGGGGTTTCTAAATTAGTAGTCTAGAAAACCATAAAGAACACTTCTTCATTTTTGAGCTCTTTCAAAAAAATTGTTACTGTAACTTTTGCATGAATATTATGTCACCAATAGGAAGAAGAACCGCTAAGGGAAGAGGCTCTGAGGCATGTGTGGTTAGAGAGGCAAGACCGGCAGATTTAGTAGGAAGTGTGAACTAACACTGAGATTGAAGGTGGAAACCCAGCAGGGGCATGTCAGCAGCGTGACCAAACAGCAGGATATGCAGAAATGTTGGCATACTTTCAAAGGTACCATAAGCATTTTGGAGATCAGATGCATGAATACCCAGTTGATGGAGCAGCAAAACCAGGCTTATGCTCGTGTGAATGGACTGAACGTTGCAGTGCAGCACCGTCAGCCGCCCCTTCCTCCACCATTTGTGACAGCTCATGTTCAAGGAACCTCATACTGGGAATTGATGAGGTACATGAGGGAGATGCAGATGGATCATTTAGGTGGAAATGCTAATGCCACATATGCATATAACTAGAGTTCAAAGCTGGGAAAGAACTTGGATGTGGCAAGTTTCCCAGCGGAGTTTCGTAGGGAATTGTCTGCATGTTACCTGAAAATAAAGCCATGGTATGGTGGGAAGATGTGGTGGAATTAGCAAAGATTTTAAAAGAAAGACTCATGGGACTCATCCTGGATGCAGTGCAATTAAACCAAGTAGGGTTTGTTCAGGGAAGACTTATCTGAAAATGTTTTGTTAGCCTCAGAACTTGTTACACACTTTCATAAGCCGGCAAGCATTGAAAGAGGATATCTTAAGGTCAATTTATCTAAAGCCTATGACATTGTTCATTGGGGTTTTATATTTAACATCCTAAAAGCTTTAAATATTCCTCCAATCTTCGTAGAATGGATTCAGCAATGCGTTACTACGACCTCTTACAAAGTTGTTGTCAATGGAGAACTCACATATCATTTCAGGGTAGAAAAGGACTGAGACAAAGAGACCCGCTGTCTTTTCATCTGTTTGTACTGGTCATGGATGTCTTGTCAAAGCTTTTGGTTTGAGAAGCGATGAACAGGATCTTCAGGCTTCACTCTACCTGCGAAGCCCCTATTATCACTTATCTCAGCTTTGCTAACAATATACTCATATTTTATGGCAAAAAAGGCCGTTGCAGGGAATCCTTTCTATTATGGAGGAACTTAAAGTTATGTCAGGATTTAGCATTAACTTAGGAAAAACAAAGCTGATGTTGGATGGAGGTAACTCGTCTATTTTTCAAGCTATGGCTTTGAGAGCATGAATAAGCCAAGGTGTTTCACCAGTTAAATAACTCGGAGTTCCACTTTCAACTCAGAAAATGAAAAACTCTTGACTTTCAATCCCTCCTCGACAAACTGAGCCAAATTCACTTCATGACCTCAGAGCATCTAATCCTTTTTGGGTAGATTGCAATTAATTTAATCAGTTATATATTATACAATTTCCTTTTGGGCCTCAGTCTTCTTTCTTCCTAGCCATTGTATCCTCGCTAAAGAACAAATATACTCTTGTTTTCCTTGGAAAGGGACTCCAACCTCAACAAGAGGTGTTAAAATAACTTGGGACTCTTTATGCTCTCCTTAAGAGGTTGGTGGTCTTGGTCTTATGTGCATTACTGATATATCCTATTTATTATCAGTATTAGGCCATGTTTAGACTTTATTTAGAGTCTATTATGTGTGTCTAGGCTATGTTTTAGAGTATTTACAAGTCCAAAAACGTTTTGGAGACATATGAGATACTTGGAGTTTTTGGAGCACCTAGAGGAGAAGAAACCATAGCTGATCATCTAGGGAGTCGACGAAGCCATCAATCAATGGATTACACTTAGTGGCGACTGATGATTAAAGCCCAAGGTCGACCGATGTACCACACTTGCCATCGATCAACGCCAACAGATTTCAAAGCCTAAGCCAGAATGACAAAAATGCCCTAGACGAGTTTTGACCTAAATTTAAGGATTTTATATTTATGTCTTGAGAAGACAGAATAAAAAGAGACACCTAGAGACACCTAGAGACATAGCATTTTACTTATATTCATTTTGTATTAGGGTTATGAGAGAAAAGAGAGACTATTTCAGACTCCTCCTGGAACTCTTTTGTTTTTTTTTATCTATTTTATATTTCATATCAATTTCTTATTGATTTTTGTGACAAAGATCATGTTTGATTAGTTATCAATTAGATTTAGGGTTGAATGATAGCAGTCATGGATTAGCCCACAAATAGAATTGTTATGTTAATTTAATATCCATCAATTGAATTGTGCTTAATGCTTGCATTCTAGAGTAGCTAACTAGGATCTCGATGATAGGACATGAACAACTATGATAGTAGTTTTTTTTGCCAGAATAGATTCTGTTGAACTAGGTTGTTAGGCGCATGCGAGAGTTGGTCTAATAATTCTAGTGGACTTATCAAATCTCGCCTCAAACTTCCTTCTGATTTCACCATCGATCGACACCATGCCTAAGCCGTTGATCAATGGACTTTCGTTTTGCTCGCATACGAGAGTTGGAGTTAAAAAGGTCATAATAGTTAACATTTGAGTTCTAGAAAATTTTATTTTTCAATGCTTCCTATCCCTTAGAATTTATTTAGCTTGAAACCCTAGATCTAGCATATTTACATTTATATTTACATCTAACTAATTAATATCATATTTCCATATTCGCATTAGTAGCATATTTCCATATTGCATTCTACTTCTTGACAAAGAATATTTCCTTAAATCGATTGTTCACCACCAATATATATATTTACATAGCTTAGTCTTTAGAAATAAAAAATCTATTGTGTGTCTTTGCTCTTTGTGGATTCGATTCCTAAGTACTACACCTGATCTCTCTTGGCAAGAGTATTATTATGTGTATGTTAAGATTATGGTTAATTTGATAGTTAATTGTTTAGGATATTTATACTCTGCTAGAACAATAAACAACATACCATGTCAAATTTGGCGGTGTTGCCGGGGAGCATTGATCGCCATTAGATTTAATTTCTAGGATTTATTCTAGGTTTGTTACTAATTTTCAAGTTACAATTTTTTTCTTTTCCTTTGTTTTCAGGTACATGCAAAGAAGCACCAGGAGCAATAAAAGACAAGAACTAGCATTATCCTCTGACCCTGACAGACTTGAACACACGATCCGCAAAGAAAGACGACAAGCATCGATTGACAGCACTTTACCGCATCGACCGACATTTCTTCACGGACCGTATCGACCATCATCTGAACTTCCCTGTCGACCGACATTGATCACTTATCATCGTTCGACATCAACCTATCCACATCGATCAACATCAACATACTCACATCGGCCGATACTGATCACTTAACATCGATCGACATCAACCTACCCGCATCGATCGACAGAAGCAAACAAGTTCAGATGGTTGCGACTTTAATACTGATTAGGGATGAGAATGGAGACCTGCATGACCTCGAGTGTCATCTGTGTAATGCAGCCGGTCAAAGAATCAAGGAGGCTGGACAGAAGCACCACGTCAACGGTTTGATTGATGATGATTTTTGGCAGGAGGTTAAGAGAGAAAAGCTCCAAGAAAGAGATTTTCGTGTGGAAAGTTCTATGAAATTTGGCAGTTCATATTGGTGTCGATCGAAACCAAGTAATGAGCATCGATCGACAACAACTCCTGCAGTATCAGTCGCTTTGTGTGAATCGACTAACATCAATCGATACATACACAAGACAATCGACCGACAGAGAGATAAAAGCATCGACCAGCACACCTCATTCAGCATCGGTCGACAGATGATGAAGACGGTTTGACTGCCAAACATAAATGCAAGTTTGACTGTGCGTCCAACCATGACAGCTTCAACACAGAATACTGACACGTCTGAAGCCATGGATCTTGATAGAGAAGAGAAGGCCATTCCAAGAGGAAGCAAAAGATCCACAAACATCAACGCAGAGAAGCCAATGAAAAAGAAATGGATAGCTTTGTTAAAAGAGTCTCCAAAATTTCTTTAGACATCCTTTTTGATGAAGCTTATTATACACATAGGTTGTGGACGTTTTTCAGGGAATCAAGGGAAACAGGAGAGGATATATAGATCATGTTCAATCATCTCAGAGAAAGGATGAAACAATGGACTTGTATGAAGAAGAAAAGTGACCCTTGAAAGTTTGCGGTGCCATGTTTGATCAAAGGCAACGAATACCCCAGTGCCCTCGGTAATACTGGATCATCTGTAAGCATCATGCCAAAAATTACGGCAGATGAGCTCAACCTGAAAGCAGAATGGCTGATGACTCCCAAGAGCTCTTATCGACGGAATCGTTTGGCACCTCGATGTCGACTCATCACATCCTGGGGTTGAAGAAGGTCCCATACCCTCCAATGATTCTTTCACATTTGTAGACTACTCAAAAGTGAACTCAGGAGGGATAGTAAGAGATGTTCCACTGCAGATCAACAACACCCTAGTCCCAGTAGACTTCCATATGATAGACATCCAGATTGATTGAAACTCTTCACTACTACTTGGGAGAGCATTTATGGCTACAGTGGGAGCCATATGTGATAAGAAGCAAATCATGTTGTATATATCCCTAATTGATCAAAACATTTTCTATGAACCTGTTAAGAATAAGAGCAAGGCTACTCTGATTGAGTTAATCTAATGATGCAAAACTTGTGGCCACATGCTTCTACAATTATGAGTTCAACGGGGAGCCTAAATATGGAGCATCGATCGACACCCAACCCAGAGAATCGATCAATGCGTTTGTTGTTCAGCAATCGGTCGACACACACCCTTTGTTATTGATCGACCTCATAACCCTAGAACCGATCAACACCTGCCACACAGATGGCAGTTACACCCCAGCCTACCTCGAGTACGACGAAGATTACATAGAAGAAGAGCTAATCGAGAACCGTGGTATTGCAATGGAAGAGGCTGGTATCTTTCAAGTTTCCCATCAACTCAGAAAATCGACATCGATTGACAACAACCATTCGCCATCGATCGGTACTGACCGAGAAGCAGAGTTCAAACTAGATTCAGCTGCAAAATGAGAGAATACATATGGTTATCTACAACTAGATTAGTTTGGTATCATGAGAGATCCAGACGGTCACGCAAGAACTATGGATGGCATAATGCTAAATGCCACGAGGGAAGATATAGCTGATATACTTGCAATGGCCAATGGAGCTGGAAATCTATTCAGGTAACAACTTGGTAATCAAGCATCGATCGACGGCCACCATACACCATCGATCGATGGAGAAGGAAAGCTGGTCGAATATCACAACCTAGTATCGGAAGACGCCAGCTGGTCAAAAGTGGATAAACACGCATTGATCAATGGACCTCATTCAGCGTCGATCGACATTGAGAAGCAGAAGAACGAGCCGATCTGTAATATTCCATACAGGTTTCCACATCTTAGATCGATCGACAGCAGATTGTGTGCATCGATCGACAGCACCCTTCCAAAGTTTCACAAACTTCATACTTCAACGACCTATAATTTGAAGACTCCAGCATCGATCAACGGCTGTATCAAGCATGGTGCAAGAGCCTATGATGCTAAGGACAGAAGAATTTTCCATTGGAAAAAGAAAGATGAGTATGTCATCTACATGGATGAGAATGGTAATGCATGAGCTACAGACAGAAGAGTAGTGAATGTGCAAGCTGAAGACATCATAGCATTTCTAGACAGAGCTACTATGTTTGAGCAGAGCTACATATGTTTACCAGAACATGCAACAAGGATCAGTATCTCTATGGAGAATCAAAGGACATACAACAGAGCAAAGATTAATGATATTGTGCATGAGATATACAAAGCTCAAGATATGTCACTAGATGATTTCTACACAAGGCTTAATGATGTCTACTATCCTATAAAAAAGTGCCTCACCGGTTTGACTACACGCATGGATGAGATGAAGCAATATTTGGATACTATAAAGATACAACATGAAACTAGGCCAGATGAACGAGCATCGATCGATGGTACCCTACGACCATCGATCGACACTGAAGCAAACAGACAGAAGACAGCATCACAAACATAATTGGAAGATAGGTTTGATGAGATTGTCTTTTCTCATAGCCTAATGAAGGAAGATATTTCTCAATAGTTGGAAGATATTAGAGACTACAACTGCAAGACTTCGAATGCTACAGCGCAGTATTGAGAACCTACAAAGAAGAATACATTCAATGGAGGTTGCTAGAGAGGTTATAAAGAATGAGAAAACCAGAAGTGATGAAGCAATGAGGAGCTTCATTGGTACATGGTTTCAGAAGAGCAAAGAAGATGTAGACACTTGTTTTCCAAGTGTTGATCCACCTCCATACTAGTTAAAAGTTTAAACATCGAGCGTAAGACTATAACCAAACCCTGAGTGGGAGGCAACCAACTATTTAGTAAGTGTTTAATTTGTTTTAGATTATATTAGTCTAATTTCAGATTTTATTATATTATTGCAGGTTTTTAAAAGAGGAAAAAGGAACATGAGTCTGCATAGAGCATCAACCAAACTTGATCATTGTGGATCGACGGAGCAACCCTAGAATCGATCGATCGCCATTTAACTATGACGATCGACGGTCACCATCAGCAAGCAGGTATACCGTTTTCCTTGATTAAATTGTGTTCTTATGTTTTATTTTCTTCACCAATCTCAGACTGTATAACACTGGTGATAGTGTTGTTTAAGTCTGGGGAAGATTTTCTAATATTGTTTTCTATTTCGAGTTTATACTTACAAAAAAAAAGAGAGTAGAAACTTATATGTGTACAATCGATCGATTATGAAGAATCCACATCGATCGATCATGGATCATGACCATCGGTCGACATCAACATTGTGACATCGATCGACACTCTATTACAGAGTCTGGTATCAAGTTCCTCTCTTAACTATTTACGTATGATTTAAATTTTCCTATCCAATCCGGGGTGGATTACACTGGGGACAGTGTAATTTAAGTCCGGGGGAGGTATGCTAACGCTATTTGATTTGTTTTGAGTTTTATTTGCTATATATATATATATATAAGTTTTTTTCCGAAAGTTTTATTGAGTAAAAAAGGAGATGATGATCAAGATTTATTATTGACTAACCACACTTTAACACCATTCTTAGAAGGTTGTTTGCAGAGATTACTAGAAATACCAAAGTGGATCATCCTGACACTATACCACACTTGCTTAGAAAGTTTGAAGGAACCGAAGCTAATTTTCAACACTAATCCTGACACTATTAGCTTGCTTTGAGGCTTAGTATACATTGGATCGGTTTCCTTTTGCAAGTCTGTAGGTACAAGTCATTGCACATTTGGTTCCTTTGTCTCTCTTTCTTCAGCATCTACCTGAAAGCTTAAAAGATTGAGATGCATTCCCGAGATGCATAGGGGTAGGTACATTACCAATGATCCCATTATTCTAATTTAGAGGAATGATAACACATTGTTGGAAGGGAGGGATAGGTAAATTACCAATGATCCTACTATTCGCCTACAACTTTGCCCAAAAAGGCAAAAGAGAAAGAAAAAAAATAAAAATAAAAAAAATAAAAGAAGAAGAGATCTAAAAAGATTCAGAAAAGAGAGAAAAGAGGAAAGAAGGGGATCAGAGAAGACTTTGTGCCTAGTTGTTCAGATGCTTGCAGAGATAAGAATCCATGTGTTCTTTGATCGATACTTCCAAGGTAAAGCATGCACTTTTATTTTATGCAAAGAAATGAGATCAGTAGAGGGGCAAGTGAAGCTAGTATTTGCTAAGTTGTTGGTAGAATGGATTTGGTTGCTATACTAGGATTGGGTACATACAGTTTCTCTGTAATTGACTTGATAGGATGTGGTTGCAACAAAGTAGGGTGATAGTTATAGTTAGATATTATGTGAGTCTCCACTTTTCAAAACTTCTTTCATAGACTTTGTTTGCTTGAGGACAAGCAAAAGGTTAAGTCTGGGAGAGTTGATATTGCTTATTTATTACCAGTTTTAGACCATGTTATAGACTATATTTAGAGTCTATCATGTGTGTCTAGGCTATGTTTTAGAGTATTTACAGGTCCAAGAACGTTTTTGGAGACATATGGAATAGAGGAGAAGAATCTGTAGCTGATCATCTAGGGAGTCAACGAAGCCATCGATCGATGAAATACACTTGGCGTCGACCAATGATTAAAGCCCAAAGTCGATCGATGTAGAACACTTGTCATCAATCAAGAACAACAGATTTCAAAGCCCAAGCCAGAATGATGAAAATGCCTTGGACGAGTTTTGACCTAAATTTAAGTTTTTTTATATTTATGTCTTGAGAAGACAAAAGAAAAAGAGCCAACTAGAGACATAGCATTTTAGTTATATTCATTTTGTATTAGGGTTATGAGAGAAAGGAGAGACTCATGCAGAGTTCTCCTGGAACTCCTTTGTTTTTTTTTATCTATTTTATATTTCATATCTATTTCATCTATGAATTCTGTGACAAAGATCATGTTTGAGTAGTTATCAATTAGATTTAGGGTTGAATGATAGCAATCATAGATTAGTCCAAAAATAGGACTTCTAGGTTAAGTTAATATCTATCAATTGAATTGTGCTTAATGCTTGCATTCTAGAGTAGCTAACTAGGAACTCGATGATAGGGCATGGACAACTACGAGTAGGTTCTGTGCCAAAATATATTATGTTGAACTAAGTTGTTAGTTTCATGCGAGAGCTGGTCTAATAGGTCTAGTGGACTTATCAAATCTCCCCCGTACTTCCTTCTGATTTCACCATCGATTGACACTAGGCCTTAGCCCTCGATTGATGGTCTTTCCTTTTGCTCGCATACGAGAGTTGGAGTTAAAAAGGTCATAATGGTTAACATTTGAGTTCTAGAATATTTACATTTTCCGTGCTTCCTATCCCCTATAATTCATTTAGCTTGAAACTCTAGATCTAGCATATTTATATTTTTATATTTACATCTAGTTAATTAATAGCATATTTCCATATTCGTATTAGTAGCATATTTCTTATTGCATTCTACTTCTTGACAAGGAATATTTCCTTAAATTGAATGTTCACCACCAATATATATTTACATAGCTTAGTCTTTAAAAATAAGAAATCTATTGCATGTCTTTGCTCTTTGTGGATTCGATCTATAAGTACTACACCTGATCTCTCTTGGCAAGAGTATTATTTTGTGTGTGTTAAGATTATGGTTAATCTAATAGTTAATTGTTTAGGATATTTTTACCCTGCTAGAACAATAAACAACACACCATGTCAATTACTTAGGGGAATCATGTCCTTGGCTTGAAACTTTTGTGTCTTATCTTTGCAGAAAGCGGATCATTGTGGGTTTCCTAGACTCGCATACACTTTATTGGAGATCTTAACTTTTGGCTGCTAGAACCTATATCAAGCAGAAGCTGGTTACAGAAATCCATTTGCAAATTGAGACCTATAGTGAAACCCTTTATAGTTTGTGAAGTGGGTTATGGGATTACATAGGATTTTGGTTGGAAAATTGGAATTCTCGTGGGCCTCTACTTGACCTTACTGGTGATACGATCCCGATAATTATGGTCTCCCTCTCAATGTTGTTGTAGCTGATGCTTTAACAAGCAGCTCTTGGTGACTCTCTCGTACTAGGAGCAAAAACCGGATTGTCTTTGTAGCATCCCAATCCTAGATAGGATCGTCGGGAAAGACCCATGACGAGGGAACGTACAAGCCGGTTCAAATCTAAAAATGCAAGCGTTCCATTGTCTGAACTCTGAACAAAAGGTTAAGTATGTTCCATGGTCTGAACAAAAGGTTAAGTCCGAGGGATAAACGCGACTTAGCCAAGGAAACAAGAGAAATAAGGAAGAAGCTGGTTCGAGTTTAAAAGAAGAGTGATATGAGCTGGACGAGCTGGACAAGCTCAGTCAGCTGGATAAGCTAGTAGACCGAGCTCAGTAAGCTGGACGAACTGTCAGGGACCAACTGTCGGGGAGCTCAAATCATCTGGACCAACTGTCGGGAAGCTCAACTTAGCTAGGAGGAGTGTTTGGCGGTTGGGACGGTTGGTCGGGGTTGTTATCGGGCCGATGATCGGGTATAGCCGGATATCTCACCAAGACTCAATCATGACCAGACCAATGAATTGTTGGGCCAGTCAAATACGTGTTTTAAACATGCTTGGGCGTTTAAGCAGTTTTGGGCGTATGGTCATGAATGTACATGTGTCCATTCAGTTGGGCAAAAGATACCTTTTCTCCTAAGACAGTTTGACCTAGTAATTTTATATAAATACAAGGCCTTAGGGTAGGTTTTTGACACATAATTTTCTAAGGGAAAATACCCAATCGATCAAAAAGCAAAGGGCAAATCATAAAGACAGTTTTGGCCGAGATAAGGGAAGGATTGATAGGAAATCAAGCCGAAGAAGCAATCCGACCACGGTTATCTGAAGATCATTCCAAGCATGGATCCAAAGTAGAAAGAGAAGCATGCCGGAACTTGAATTCCTGAACGCATGTCTAAGGTGAGTGGGTGGACCGGCTAGACCTCTGACTATAGACTGGATCAATTTGATCGGTTATATGTGTAAGCGGTTACAATCGGTTACATCTTTCTCTCTCTTTACTTGATCGTTTCCTTCTTCCTTCTACATAAATGAACTAGTAACTAAGGACTTAGGGCCGAGCATGATCATAGATCATTGCCGATTGGCTAGATCGAGTTATGGATGATACAGTTAGCTCGGTGGTAAGACGGTTTGAATTAGATCTGCAAACTGAACCTATCCGCATTGTCTCAGTGACTAAGATAGTCAATATTTGTTAAGGGAACACACATGTTAAACTTAATAGGAACGAAATTTAAGATGCAAACTAGAAACCACAATTATTAAGTTATCAGTAGATCGCTTATGTCTTTGTTGGTTTCAGGAACTGATGGTGATCCTGCGAAAGACTCGATTTAACCGTGAAGACTCGAAGCCAAGAGAAAATGGATTGTGGTTTGATAGATTGACTAGGATCGTTTTATAATTTAATAGCTTGTTTGGAAAACTGTCATTGTAAAAGAATCTTTTGTGATATAAATAAAAATCACTTTATCCTACTTACTCTAATACTAAGGCGTTTAGACTCTAACTAATGAATCACATAATTGACCGAACTGAATATTTAAAGAATAAGTCCTTAAAATGAACTGGTCGGCCTGCATAAGACATGGTCGAACCATAAGAACTTCACCGGACTTAGTGTTCGGGTTAGGTTTCTTTAAGTTGGTATTAGAGCATGCTTGATTATAGGATAGTCAATTTACGGGGAACACCACTCATCCGGCTCGGGTCTTACAATATGCTTTGCTTAGTCTAGGATGTATTATATGTTGCGTTGATTCACTAAAATGTTTAATTCAATAGAGAGAGAATTATAATTAGAAACAACACAACTTTTTGACTTATCTGACCTTCGATAGTTCTTGAAAAGGAAGAAATCTAATTTTTTATATATTTGAGGATGAATTCTGATTGTCCTTGCCCATTAATATAGAGAAGTTTTAAGCATTTTGTGTAGTTTATGTGATTACATGAAACTTTGTGTTTTAATTTAACGGTTCATGTTCAAAAAAGATGACTTTGTTTACAAAGGGTTAAAGGCATTAAATGTTTAATAGTTGAGAGTTTAAAAACGTAAAGTTTTAGTTGAAGGTTTTCCATCCGATTTAAAAATAGTTAAGAGTTTAAATCACTAAAATATTTATTGATTATAAGAATTTTGTGTCGTTTGTGATTATATGAAACGTTGCGTTTTGATTTAACGGGTCTTCGTTAAGAAAAACAATTTTCTCAACGGAAGGTTAACAACATTAACGGTTTAAAAACATAAAATTTTAGTTGGAAATTTTTTATCCGATTTAAAAATAGTTGGAAATTTAAATCACTAAAAACCCATATAAAAATTCAAAAATATCTATTTACCAATCTTTGAATCTAATATTATATCATCGTCATATGGAACTATACAAATTTACCAATCTTTAAATTTAATAAAACATGAGCATTCTCCCTTTGTAAAGGCCACAAAGCTTTGAAAATTTGCATTTCCAACTTACAAATCCTTAAGGTTAATCAGTGTAGTTAGGGTGATACGAAGACTTCACATAAACTCAAGCTCTATACCGTAGATAGATCATCATTGTTCACCAAATATGTCATTTTACAGCAACATCAAGGAAATTCTCGAATCCCTAAACAGTTTTGGAGATATACGAAAGCTAAGATTATGTGAAACAGGGGTTAGATCTCTCACCGAATAAAGCACCGGTCATGATAAGTCAGATAAAGCTCTTGGGTTGGCGATGATTTTGACTGTGTTCAGCAAAATAATTTTGACGTAGAGTTATGTTGGGGATAGATTACATCTATCCACATATGCCCATTTAAGCGTGAACTTGGTCCAAGATCAAAGTCGAAGTCGGCTCACGTAGCCCATCGAACCGACTTTGGCGATACTTGAAGAACATATATAAGGAGGAGATTGTGATGAAGGAAGATTATTCACACACAGATACTCAAAGCAAGCCTAGAACTAGGATTTTCATATTACTTGTTCTACATCAAAACATCCAATTTTAATCAATAAACTCTTTGATTTGTTCTCCAAATCGTCTAATTGATAAACCCACCATCGAAATCGATCACCGATCAGGGTTACCGATTTCAGATTCAACAATTGGCGCCGACTGCGGGGAGATTTCAAATAGTAACGATCAAGAACATCGATCAAAAAGATGACGGGATCTCCGACAAATCCAAAAGATCAACAACCAGTCAACCTAAACAGCGTCTTGGCATCTCTCGCCGCCCTAGTTCAACGACTTGATCAGCAAGACGCCGCAAACAAGGTGACTCAAGAACGCCTAGAGGTAATTGCCGCCGCTTGTCTCCCTCCTGCGCAAGCTGACGATCAAGATCCGGATACAGCTCGACGACGTCTATTCCAAACTACGGTACGAAATCAAGCAGCCAATCAAGCAACCAAAGAAGAACTTTTGCGCCTTCAAGGGACGATCCAAGACATGTCGTCTAAAATTCATCAAGCCACGAGTTTCACACCAGTAATCGATCAAGTTTGGAAGCAACTCAAAAAACTCCCTTCACCAAGAAGATTAGAGATATCCGAGTTTGACACCAGGACAAACTCCATATACCATCTTTCCGCAGCGATTCCAACCCTAGCGACCATATGACCAGTTTCAACATTGCCATGGGTCGAGCCTACTTCACCACGGAGGAGCGAGATGCTGGCTATTGTCAACTCTTCGTCGAAAGCTTAGTTGGGCCAACCCTCACCTGGTTCTCTCGGCTAACAGCAGATTCCATCATCACCTTCAAGGAACTTTCTAGTGAGTTCCTAAAGCATTACTCCATGTACATCCGCCAAGGGGCTTCAGCAACCGATCTATGGAAAATTTCTCAAGGACAGAAAGAATCTCTCCACGATTTCATGGAACGATTTTCAAGAACCTCAGCTCCAAAGTCGACGTTCCAGACAAAACCACGGTGGAGGCGTTACGTAACGCATTATGGATCATGTCATACTTCTGATCTGACCTCTACACAAATAGTACAATCACTTTGGAGGACGCACTCCATAGAGCAAACTGTTTTATTCGAATGGAAGAAGATAACGCGGCTTACACCGCAAAGCAAAACGCGTTGAAAGCTCAACTAACACTGAAAGCGACGACTATCTACCAGGAACCTCGTCAGCACCAGCCTAACGAAAAGAAAGGTAAAGTCTACTCAGCAACCGAGGAACCGGGTGCCACTTCTGCTTCACCTCCAACAGAGCGACCTTGGAATGTGTGGGACAGAACTCTAGAAGGGAAGCCCCTGACGTATGACGAAACTAAGTTTTGTACCTACCATAAAGCCGAAGACCACGACACGAAGGAATGCAAGCAACTCGCTGAAGCCTTGTTTTCGGCATTTAAAAACGGTGCCGTCACACCCGATCCGCCAAAGACAAAACAAACCAGAAAAAGGGAGCTGGACAAAGAACCGACAAGCAAGTGCCAAAAATCAGGAATCTAACTAAACAGTCCACCCTGACGATCATGACACACCTGCTACACCCCGACACCGTGATGATACTGACACCAATGATGAGAGGCCGCAGGTAGCTCGGCGAATCAACCTTATCTCAGCGCATTCCTCGACGTCCTCTCCCAAAGACAACGATAACCGAGATCTCCGAGATCTTCTGCAACATAAACGTCCCATGACCGATCTACGAAATGTTCTCCTTCGGGGCAAAAAGCCATAGCTTTCGGAAGATGACCTCCGACAGAAGCTTACCCACAAGGAAAACACCGCAACATCTGATCTGCGAAAGACATTATTCGACAAACGCACTAGCATCTTTCGCCGAATTAACGTAATCCTCGGTGGATCGCCCATGTGCAACGATTCAGTGAAATCAATAAAGGAATACCAACGCAAAGCCGTGACCGCTCAACGATGGCTAAAGAAGCGCGAGGGTGAAACATCGATAACATTTTTAGAAGGTGACCTCATCGACATAGATCAGCCGCACAATGATCCCCTGCTAGTCGAGCTGCAAATCGGCACTTGCGAGGTCACGCGTGTACTCATCGACACAGGAAGCTCGGTTGACCTCATCTTCCGTCAAACTTTGGTTAAAATGATGGTGGATCTCAAGGACATCAAGCCCTCATCAAGGGCCCTTACTGGCTTCAACGGTTCGTCGACACAACTATTGGGTACCATCCGCCTTAACGTCTTTGTCGGAGGGATAAGCAAACTCGTTAAATTCTCCGTCATCAATACCAAAACTCAATATAACGCGATCCTGGGCACTCCATGGCTTCACATGATGAAAGCAATCCAGTCAACGTATCATCAGTGTGTGAAGTTCCATACCAGAGAAGGGACCGTCTTCACACTCAAAGGGAACCAACGCCTTGCACGAAGCATGTTGATTTCCGATTTCAAAAGTCAGCAGGTTGCATTCCTCGTCAAACCAGAGAAGAAATTATCACCGCAAAAGGAGGAAATTATCCAAGTCGGCATCGATCTCGATCACCTAGACAGAACCATCGGGATAAATCAAAGTTCTCCTGGAAGACGGCCGACATGCCTGGTATCAATCTGACTGTCACAGCCCACCGACTCAATGTCGATCCGACGTACAAACCTATCAAGCAAAAACGACGAAAACTTGATCCCGAAAAAGCTAAAGCCGTCAACGACGAGGTCGATAGACTCTTAGGAGCAGGGTCCATCACCGAGGTTAAATAACCAGATTGGCTGGCCAACCCCGTTGTAGTCAAAAAGAAGAACGGGAAGTGGAGAGTGTGCATTGACTTTACCGATTTGAATAAAGCATGCCCAAATGACAGTTTTCCTTTGCCGCACATAGATCAGATGGTGGAGTCCACAACCGGAAACAAAATGCTTTCCTTCATAGATGCCTTCTCAGGCTATAATCAGATTATGATGCATCCAGACAATCGCGAGAAGACGTCATTCATCATGGATCGAGGGACATATTGCTATCGTGTTATGCCCTTTGGACTCAAAAACGCAGAAGCCACCTATCAGCGACTCGTCAACAAGATGTTCGCCGACAAGCTAGGAATTACTATGTAGGTCTATATTGACGACATGCTTGTCAAATCACTTGTCGCCAAAGACCACATCCGACATCTTTCCAAGTGCTTTGACACCCTAAACAAGTACGGGATGAAGCTCAACCCGGCAAAGTGCACTTTCGGAGTTACTTCAGGTGAATTTCTCGGCTATATCGTGACGAAACGAGGAATCGAAGTAAACCCGAAACAGATCTCCGTGGTCTTAGACTTACCCAATCCCAAAACATCGCGAGAGATTCAACGTCTTACCGGACGAGTTGCGGCCCTTAACCATTTTATCTCCAGATCTATGGACAAATGTCTCCCTTTCTACGAGTTGTTGCGTGGGAACAAGAAATTTGTGTGGGATGAGGCATGCAAACAGGCATTCGCCACGCTGAAACAGTATCTAACGACTCCCCCAGTGTTAGTGAAACCGGACGCAGGCGATACCTTGTATCTTTGCATCGCAGTCTCTCCCTCGACAGTGAGCAGCGTCCTCATAAAGGAAGATCAAGGTGAACTACATCATATTTTCTACACCAGTAAGCGCCTAACCGATGCCGAGACAAGATACCCTACTCTCGAGAGGATGGCCCTTGCTGTAGTCATATCGGCGAGAAAATTGCGGCCCTATTTCCAGTCTCACTCCATTGTCGTCCTCATCGACTTGCCTCTACAAACCATACTCAAAAATGCCAACCAATCAGACAGACTTTCCAAGTGGGCCATCGAACTTAGTGAGTATGACATCTCGTACAAAAGTAGGCCAACAATCAAAGCCCAAGTTTTGGCCGACTTCATTGTCGAGATCCCTTCAGATCAAGCAGTGGAGCTCAATATCCCAGTAAAAAGTTGGATCTTGCACGTCGACGGAGCATCATCTAACAAAGGATCAAGAATAGGCTTTCACCTCCAATCACCCACCGGAGAACTCATTGAGCAATCATTCCGACTCGGCTTCACGGCGTCCAACAATGAAGCCGAGTACGAAGCACTGATCGCAGGACTTCGTTTGGCTAAAGTAGTAGAAGCGAAGCGATTACATGTTTTTTGCGACTCTCAACTCGTTGCCAGTCAATACAGCGGCGATTACGAGGCCAAAAACGAGAGAATGAATGCTTATCTCGGCATCGTCAAAAACTTGGCTGTGGAGTTTGATCACTTTGAACTCACCAAGGTTCCCAGAAAAGACAACTGCTTTGCAGATGGTCTAGCCGCGTTGGGAAGTAATCAGCGAGATCAAGTCAGGAGGACAATCCCGATCCATACAGTGGGAAACCCAAGTATCACGCTACCATTGGGCAAAGATGTCCTCGCCATCTCTTCCACACTCGCCGAGATCACAACCTCAACAGCTCAAAATGTAGATTGGCGGACCCCCTTTCTAGATTATCTGGATAAAGGGATACTTGCTGAAGACAAGTGGGAATCCCGTCGACTCAAGGCAAAGAGTTCCAATTATGTTTCCATAAACGGCAAGTTACTTCGATGGACCGCGAACAAAGTACTTCTCACCTGCATCGGAAAAGAAGAAGCAGAGCTCGTTATGATCGAAACCCATGAAGGAGAGAGGGGAAATCACAGCGGAGGCAGAGTTCTCGCCTTGAAACTTAAATCACATGGGCATTACTGGCCCACTATGGTTACGGACTGCGAGGAGTATGCATCACGATGCGAGAAATGCCAACGACATGCGCCCAACATGCACTCACCAACCGAGTTGCTGAAATCTTTCATAGCCCCATATCAATTCATGCGATGGGCAATGGACATAGTCGGCCCTTTACCTAGCTCTAGGCAGAGACGCTTCCTACTCGTCCTAACCGACTATTTAACCAAATGGGTAGAAGCCAAAGCCTACATCCAGATCACCGAGAACGAGGTTCAGAGTTTTGTTTGGAAGTACATCATCTGTCGTCACAAACTTCCTTACGAAATAGTCACCGACAAGGAATCCCAATTCACCTCAAATAAGTTTCGGGAATTCTGTGACAAATGGAGAATCCGCCTCAGTTTCTCCACCCCGCGATACCCTCAAGGGAACGGCCAGGCCGAAGCAACCAATAAAGTTATCATCGACGGGATCAAGAAAAGGCTAGATCTCAAAAAGGGATATTGGGCCGACGAGTTGGACGGAGTACTCTGGTCTCATCGGACTACACCTCAGAGTGCAACAGGAAAGACACCGTTCTCGATGGCTTACGGAGTCGAAGCAATGGCTACCGCCAAGGTCAATGTCACCAGTCTCAGAAGACTGAAGATGCCTCAACACGGAGACTTGAATTATGATAGGATGATCAACACCCTAGATCAACTCGAAGAACGACAAGATCAAGCTTTGTTACGGATTCAGAACTATCAACACCTTGCCGAGTCCTATTACAACAAGAAGGTAAGGTCCCGTCCATTGCAACTTGGCGATCTCGTCCTTCGCAAAGTTTTCAAGAATACTAAGGAGTGGAGACAAGGCAAACTCGACACGAACTGGGAAGGCCCGTACAGAGAAACACATGTGGTCAAACCTGGAGTTTACCGACTTGAGACATCTTCTGGGGAACAAATCCCAAGGTCTTGGAATTCGATCTACCTAAAGTGCTACTTCGGCGCCTAAGGAGAAGAATGAAGAACTACGAGTGATTTGATCCCATCTCGGGTATGTAGACAACCTTTAACCGGGTTCAGTTGCAAAAAAAAAAAAAAAAAGAGAACTACAAGTGACTTGATCCTATCTCGGGTATGTAGGCAGCCTTTAACCGGGTTCAGTTACAAAAAATATATAAATCTCTTTTATTTGTATCACGACTTGGCCCGCTCTGATCATTTAAATAAATATATATATTTTGTTATTTCCAAACTCAGATCTCGTAACAACTACACCACTTGAAACTCATACTATGTAATGAAATTGAAGTCAGTAGTAAGCCACAGTAGACAAACATGTCGAATGGATTTACTTTAGGTTTTGGTCAAAAAAAAACCTAGAGGATTGTTAAGTCGAATGATGAACGCGACATCACAATAGGCTATAAAGAGGAAAAAATGTTCGGTAACTTAAAAAGTTTGCCAGTACGTTTGTTCCTATTTGTACGATCAAACAATGTCGTCATATTTGACGAGATAAAGTCCTATTCGTTTATTCTACAAAAACTACTAAGTCTATACTTCGTTAATTATATTGTCCTTCGACAGGGCATCGATCAATGTCGGTTTGCGGTCTTTTTAAATGACATTGCTTAAATCAGTACGGATTGAAAGCAAATTGACGAAAACGATGACCATAATTTAAAAGCCATACTCGGCTGAAGTTGTTACAAAAAAAGGAAGAAGAGATTACAACAACAAAATAAAATTGAAGGCGGTTTAAGTACGAAGATCTTCAATATCTTGAGGGGAGAAGGTCGTCATGTTGGAACCATGCTCATCAAGACCGATCGGAAGAAGGTTGATCTCGGAGGCGTCAACGATCTCCATCTTCTGCAGCTTTTCCAAGAAGTGGGCTTCATCGATTTTCGCCTTCTGGAGAACCTCGTCCATAGATAGACCCTGCGACTGGATCTTCTCCAGACCTTCTCGGGTCCCCTTTGCCTGCGAGTAAAGAGCAAGCTTCGATTGGATCTCGGTTTGTTCTCGTATGAACTGGCCCATCTTCTCGTATATCGGCATCACTTGCTGCCTCAGAGCAGACTCGACTCGCGACCTCTCTTTCCTTACTTCATGTTCCCGAGACTCCCTCAACCTCCTGGCCGTCGTCTCAAAGTTTAGAGAAAGCTCAGACTTCTCCTGCTCCAAACTGAAGCACCGAGAGTCAAGAAGTTCCTTTTGGGCCTTCAACGCCTCCAACTCCGCGGAATAAAGCTCGTTACGAGATCTCTTGAACTCGGCTTTCTCCAGGGCTTCACTCTTTTCGGCGAGCAGGGCCTCGATCTATCCTTCATAGGAACTGCACTTATACGCCAATTCAGCGATCGCCTTCCTTTTCTTCTTCAGAGACCCAGTTTTTGCCGCCAATGAAACTTCCTGAGCTCTGAGCTTCACCTCGTAGTCTCTCACCATGAGGTTGACGTTCCCAAAGAACTGAAGAGAGCAAGAGGGAATCAGAAAACATATATATTACTGCAAGCGACATACAACATAGACGAAAGTCGGTAAAATAGCACTTACTATGGTGCCGGCTCGAGTCATCTCCCGATATCGGCTATCTTGATGGAGTTGATCCAATTCCGGCATTCCTTGCTTTTTAAGTTTAATTTGGCGAAACAGAAGCGCCGGTGCTTCATGGTCTTCAATAGAGATGGCAATTTTTCCACCTGCCCGCGGGTCCGGCCTGTTTGGTATTGATGCGGGTCGGGATTGGTTACAAAGATTCAAGCCCGTTTTTGTTGCGGGCCTTGCGGGATTCTCTGTTGCGGGAGCGGGCCATAAGCGGGATGGGCCTGGTTTTTCCCCCGGGCCACGCGGTGATCCGCAGGCACATCGAGACATCGTGAGACGACGTCACTTTGACTCTCCACCGCTCACCGGCAAAACAGAAAAGGCGAAATGGCGAAAACAAAGCCGATCTCTTCTGCGGTGTTTTCTTCTTCATTCTGTCATCGAGAACAAAGGTGATCTCTCACACGGTGATTCGCCATGCATGGTCTTCATATCCTATCGGTTTCACCTTCTTTCTTTCTTTTTGAGCAACGATTCAAGAACGAGGGTCTCCATAAAACGACTCAACTTCTTTATGTGAGTAGCCATCGACTTGGAAATGGTTCTCTACTTGTTCAAATCTTTGTTCACCCAAACGGTTCCACCATTGATCTCCCCAGTCGCCATCAGCATCTCGTAAGTCTTAACATAGCTTCTGTTTAGCTGATTTTGTTTGCAGCTCTGTTTAGCTTATTGTACGTTCTTCTGTTTGCAGCTCTGTTTAGCTGATTTTGACAAAAGAAGAGGTCGCTATAAAGAAGATAGCGAATGCCTTCGACAACAAAGTATCAACGATATCAAACTCCTTAGGCATGCGAGCAATCATGTAAGTTGTTCTCTCATTACAATCTGTGTCTTGTATAAATTGAAGTCATAAAATTTCTAAAACTTTTACTTTATAATGACATGTGCTGAGTGGGGTGTTGTATTACGATCAAGGGGAGAATGATATGAGAATGGAAAGGACACTTGCATTCTAATCTATACGCTAACGACCTCAGGTTCAGCTCAGTCCCATTCCTTATGAAAAGAGCTGATAGAAGTTATATGATAACCACAATAACTAGGTTACTAGTATATACTTTTGTTCTTACAATATGTTTCTTTATTTCTATGTGTAGCATTTGTTTGACTTCGGCTCATCCATCGAAGATAAAGATAGAAACATGTCAAGCTAGCGTAGGAAACTAAAGATGAGTTTGCCGCAGTATTACAATTCACTCAGCCATCTAAAACAAGGTACGTCTCTTACATATGGTTTATTGCTCTTGATCGTTTAGTTTAGTTTGATAGGACTTGAGTATGAGACTTGATCTAGATTGTTTAGTTTGATAGGACTTGAGTATGAGACTTGATCTAGATTGTTTAGGTTGATAGGACTTGAGTATGAGACTTGATGTAGATTGTTTAGGATGATAGGACTTGAGTATGAGACTTGATCTTGATTGTTTAGGTTGATAGGACTTGAGTATGAGACTTGATCTTGATTGTTTAGTTTCATAGGACTTGAGTATGAGACTTGATCTTTTACATATGCTATTGATCGTTTAGTTTTACATATTTAAATTTACTAATAATATTAGAACCTTTGACCAATGAGAAATAAGGAAATAATTCGTAATTTTTTAAAAAATTACAAAAAATAAAAAAGAAAACCCTAACCTCTTTCCTAAACACACGCCATCTCCATTCACGACTCCTAGTAGAAAAAAAAACCAGAAACACAACAGAAAGAGTAGAATTAGTAGCAGCCAAGAGAGACAATATGGATTCAAGTTTTGATCCAAATTTTGAGCCTTTGAACACACTAGATTTTGAGAGTCAATAACTCCTTGGATCTCTTTCAGCAGCTGATGAGGTTGAGGTTGATAATGGTTCATCTGATGGAGCAAAAAAGAAGCAAGGAAGTAAAAGAAGGCTTATTGAAGTTGTTGATGATGAAGATGATACTAATGTTGATGTTGAAATCACTCCTCCACCAACCCAAACTACTATAAATGGTTGAATCACTCCTCCACCTCCTTCTCAGGTGAGTAAAGCCAAAAAAACCTCGGTTATGTTTACCATTCGTGGGGGAGAAAGAGTTCCAAGCCATCACAAGGCGATGGTAAAAAAAAGTGCTCCATGCTGATGAAAATCAACCACAAAAGGCGGAGAATGAAGATGAAATCCATCAAAAGGAGAATAGGCATTGGTCTGATGTATGGGATGATTTTTCTAAGATTCAAAACCCCAATGGAGAAGATAAAGCTAAATGCAATCATTGCAAGAATGAGTATGCATGGAGTTCTCACTCGCATGGAACAACCGGTTTGAGAAGGCATCGTGATAGATGCAAACTTTATCCAAGGAATCTCGGAATCAAAAAACTCAATGCTGAAGCCAAATTACTTCCTGGCAAGTACGATCATGTTGTGTTCAGGCAGTTGGTATCTAAGTCTATAATTCAGCATGACCTACCTTACTCATACGTCGAGTATGAGAAAGTTAGAGACCCTTGGAAGTACTTGAATGCTGATGTGAAATTCATTTGTCGGAACACAGCTAAAGCAGATGTGTATCGTTTTTATGAAAACGAGAGAGAGACATTGAAGAAGGAATTGGCTAGTCTTCCTGGAAGAGTAAGCTTGACATCTGATTTGTGGTCATCGTTTAAACATGAGGGTTATATGTGTGTGACAGCACATTACATTGACCGGAATTGGAAGCTGAACAGTAAAATACTGACGTTTTGTGCTCTCCCACCGCCTCATACAGGTATGAATGTTGCAATGAAGCTTCTTGAATCAATAGAAGAGTGGGGAGTAGAAAAAAAAATTTCTTTCTCACATTAGACAATGCTACAAGTAATGATTCGATGCAAGATATCGTGAAATCGCAGCTGCTTTTGAGGAATGAGTTGTTGTGTGGAGGTGAGTTTTTTCATGTCAGATGTGCAGCTCATATACTTAACCTCATTGTGCAAGATGGTTTGAAGGTTATTAAAGATTCTTGCACAAGTTAGAGAGAGTATTAAGTACGTAATAGCATCAGAGACGCGTGAGATGATGTTTGGAAAATGTGTGGATGCTGCTGGTATAAAGGTGAAAGCCGGTTTGATATTAGATGTGCAGACAAGATGGAATTTGACTTTCTACATGCTTGAAAGAGCCCTTCCGTACCGTGAAGCGTTTGTTAATCTGGAGAAATATGATAGGAGAAGCTATAAGTTTTCGCCCACAGCAGAGGAATGGAGTAGAGCTGCGAAGATATGCGTTTTTTGCAGCCTTTTGCTGAAATTACTAATTTGATGTCTGGTTCAAAATACCCAACATCGAACTTGTATTTCTATCAGGTATGGAAGATCCATAATTGGCTCCAGGTAAATGAAGAAAGCGATGATGAGATTGTTCGAAACATGGTCATACCCATGAAAGAGAAGTTCGATAAGTATTGGGAAGAAATTAGTGATGTTTTTGCAATGACATCTGTCTTTGATCCACGTCTGAAGCTTTCACTAGCAGAATATTGTTTAGGGAGGCTTGACATGAGTACACGTGATGCAAAGTTGAAGAACTTGCGTCTTAAGTTTAGCACTTTATTTGAATCATACGACAAAAAATCAAAGTCGACCTCACCTTCTACAAAGCCTCGTGAGATAGATCAACAAAATGTTTGTGATGGAGGACCAAAAGAAACGTTTGAAAACTATGATGTAAGTCTCATCTTTCATTTTTTTTAATTATGAAACTTAAGAAAATTGTTTCTCAATTTTTTTTAAAAAAAATTACAGGATTTTTTTGCATTTCGCAAAATCAGTGTTGTTACGAGTGGAAAAACAGCTCTTCAACCTTATCTGGATGAACCTGCACTTGATATGGGTAACTTTGAAAGCTTGGATATTCTTCAGTGGTGGAAAGACAATACTCATAGGTATGGCGATTTGTCAGCAATGGCTTGTGATCTGCTTAGTATTCCTATCACAACTGTGGCTTCAGAATCCTCTTTTAGCATTGGTTCGCGAGTTCTTAACAAATACCGGAGCCGTCTACTTCCAAAGAATGTGCAAGCTCTGATATGTAGTAGAAATTAGCTAAAAGGATTTGAATCTTACGAGCATGGTAAATAACTCACATTATCATATATTTTTGGTTACCATATTCTTTAAACTAAATAACTTTTTAAAAAAAATTTCCAGAACATGAAATGGATGGTGAAGAAGAGATACTACCATCGTTCGAGTCTCTTCTCGATGAAGTTGAAGAAGAAGAATCTTGATTTTTATTTTTATTTGGTGTTTTATTTTATTTTTTATTATGGATTTCGTGTGCGCTCTTTTTCCCTTGTCGGGTTTTGTCCCACTGGGTTTTCCCGATAAGGTTTTTAATGAGGCCACAATGCATACTTGGATTTAGTTTTGATGTTCATTTCCATTAACCAAATTGGTAGCCTACCCTTCTCGTTTTAAAAGTCAGGTTTAATCAATTAATCTTTTATATATGCCTCAACTATCTAATTTAGTTTTACCATTCGTATTTGTTTGGAACCATCATGCTTTTGTACAAGTCAAAATCTGATGCTAGTAGAATTGTCGTTTCAATATATAACTTATTTGTTACTTAGACACCAAAACTGACATGTTTAATAGCTCATACAAAATGGAAAATCAAAAGTTTGTGTGTTGATGAATAGCTCATACACTGAATGATGAATATATAATACTGAATGATGAATATATGACAATAGATTGCGTGTTGGTTTCGTGAAAGAATATCTCATTTGCTGAGGAAACAATGGAGCAGGTTGGTCATGAGCAGGTTGCTGAGGAAACAATGGAGCAGGTCGTGAAACAGAATAGCTTGCGTGTTGGTCACTATGACTCATGACTAGAACTGTGTGCTAGGGATATTGGCTCATATACGTTTTGAGGAACAAGTACTATAGCACTCTACTCATGACTCATGGACGAGGTTGATGACCCGCGGGCCGACATCCACACCCGTAGCTATAGTGCGGGTCGGGATTGGTCATAGTGTTCACGGCCCGCGGTTCCCGGCGGTACGACCCGCACAGACCCAAGTGAAAATGGTACCGCTGCGGGACGGGACAAACAGGTTGCGGGTAAGCTCGATTGCCATCTCTAGTCTTCAATGAAAGGGACTTCGATAGACCGGTATTTGAAGTCGATAACATGGGGATATTCCACCACCTCGCCACTGCGGGAAGCTGGAGCAGGCTCTTGACGTTGATCTCCCTGTGACCCTTCTTCAATTGAAGGATCTATTGGATGCTCTTCCATCGGCATCTCGGTAGCCCTTATCATTCTGGCCTCGCTGACAGGGTCGGTCGGGGGATTTTCTTATAAAGTTAGGTTTTGAACCCTTGATCACCACCAATATGCTCTTCTGATCTTTCGGTACGGGGGGATCGGCTAGGGCTCACATGAGAGGGCTCGACGCGTATGCTAGAGTCCCTCCTTCGCTTGGCTGGCCTGCTAACATCGGCAAACCCCCGACCATGCTCCGGGGTACCAACTGTGTCAGCGTAGGAAGGAAGAGCAGATAAGTTCAATTTCCCCATTCTATGATGTCGGTGCCGTAAAGGAATTTCGGATGGGATCTCGACTGTATGAGGAATAAAGTCATCAGAATTAAAGAAGTCGGTATATATAAAAAGGTGACGGGATCTAACTGGATGATGGTTACCTCGGTTGATTCTGTTTAAAGCGGTCTGGATGCAAGCTTAGCTGATATCTGGCCAATGCTGGTGGTTCAATGTCCTGATGGCTTCAATTTCTTCGAGAAAAGATTGAGAGCCGCCTTGTGACCACTTACTGAGACGATCTGCAAAAAAAAAAAAAAGAGATGAAGTGATCAGTAGAAGTGCTCTAACTCGATTAGAAATCATGCTGATATTGGAATTGAAATATCCGTTTAGGATTATTGTGGGATCTTCGAAGGATGCTTCATTGATCTTCACGTAGAAGTAGCGGTGGTTCCAGAAGTTCACTTTCGACGGCTTTCTGGTGATCATGTTGTACTTGGGGACCATCTTCCCGTAAAAGAATCCCGTCTTTGCGGTGGTACTTGGTGTTGTGAGTTCTTCGAATAGACGGACCGACATTCTTATACCCAGCTCGGCAGCAAGAACCGTCAAGGTCACCAGGATTCTGATCCCATTCGCGGTGTATTGACCAAGAGCTATCTTCTGACGAGAGCAGTAAGTCGTCAGGAACTCGGGAAGAGGCCACCAGAGCGAGGAATTGACGAACCACGATTCGTATACGAAGGTGTATCCAGAGGGTGGAGTCCACGGCCTTTGATGTTCTGCAGGGATCAAGAACGAGAATCCAGCAGGTGGATTTGTTTGGAAGATAAGCCTCTGGGCGGTTTTGAATGTAGACTTGGTAGGGAAGTGGTTCGCCCAGTTCTGTTTCTTTTTGGCGCTAAGGGTGTGCTCTTGTTCTGGATCTATTTCTTCGTCAAACTGGAAGTCGGTCCCGGTCCATCGCAATGGCAGGAAGTCGGCTAAAGCGAAGTTTACTTCCTTCCCAGCTGAGGTTTTGTCCTTGTTAACCGAATCAACATCTGCACTAATCGGCTGTTCCGGTTGGAGTTCATTTTCCTGCTCCACATCGTCGGCAGGAGTGTGACCTGTTTTTTCTCGGTCTTCCATTTCTAGACTGAACCTAACAACATCATGTTCATTGTCATCAAGCGAAGCTAAATCTGCGGTCGTCGGTCGTGGATTATCCATCCCTCCGAGTGTTATCGCTCTTGGTCTACGTATCAACAGAGAACCAATACTTTCCGACTCGGAGTCGGAGGCGATTGCTTTTCCTTTCAAGGAGCACCGGCGGAGTCGGAGGCGATTGCTTAACCCTAGAATTATAATTGTATATTTACCTCTGTAATGAAAATTTTGGTCATTTTGATTATTAGAGGATATATTTGTAATAAAAAAACTTTTTAGGGTTATCCTATGATAGTTCTGTATAACTAATATAGAACTATCTAAAATACACATAGATAAAATAGTAAGATATATGCTGAAAAATCTTTACAACTCTATAAACTATTTGCGTATTTTTAATTTGCAGTAAGAAACTAGGAATTGGGTTTAATGTAACCTCTTTCCACTGAATAATTTGGATTTTAGTTTATACAGCAAACAATCTACATAATATTTAACAAGTTTAATTGTATATTTTACAAATAATACTAAAATAATTATGTACTTATAATAAATTAATATTTAATTTTAAAAATACAATTTAATAAGTAAATCATTACTTTTAGTCATATAAACTTCAGTACTACACATTTTAGCAAAATTAATTAAATATAAGACCACATTATTGTGTTCTCATTTCACTAAATAAAATATCGATCAAAATTGTTCAAATTCATTAAACTTTAGTACTATTTTATATTATATAACAAAAATAAATTTCCTCAAATAATATCAAGAACCCAAAATTGAGACTAAAAACTTACTACTAATAAACACTATCCTGCCACTTTCATGCCTCTATCATCTTATATTTATAAAGTATAATATCTAATTTTAATAATTTTTTTTTTCTATTTTTTGAAAAAATATTTTAAATATAATCCATTCGTAGCGTGAACGAAGACCTAATTACTATTTAAATGAATTATATAAGCTTACAAAAGATTCATCAGATAATTTTTCTTGAGATTATTATCCATCATTTAACAAATTAACAAAACAAATCAATAAGCTATACAGACCTATTATCACATTCGTAATAGATTATTATAAAATGCTTATAATAGGTAATAGGTCTCCACAACTTAAATACATCCAGAAATACTAATATATAATAAAATAAAAATATAATTACATATATCAACATGATCATATTCTCATACGAGACATTTTTCCTTGAGGCTAATCAATCTCATATATATTGTCTCTAAGGCTTCATTTCAGAGGAATGAACTCAACTCCCATATTCTCCTCTTTCTTCTCACATACTTTACAAATGATTCATTCCATCTCACCTGCTCTATTTCTACAACAAAGTCAAAATCAAATATAAAAACAAAATATTTAAGAATTTTTAGTGCACTTATCCGCGCGTAACACTGTCTTAAGATCTAGTTAGCTATAAAAAAACTGACATTGAACGTTTTTTTTTTGTCAGCGATCCATCTAAACTAGATTAAATGGTGGCATACGAGTCGATTCTCCGGTGGAGCCTCACCATCTGTCCGGATCTGATCTATATGAGAAAAAATATAACCTCTATCTCGCTGTTTTTAATAGACCGTCCGCTCGGCAGTTCCTAGTTCGAGGAATATGAAACAGCCTCACATCCTCAAAGTCCCCTTGTAGTCTCTGGAAGGCCTCGATCTCTGTCGCAAAAGCTGGCCAATCTGCCGGATTCATCGTCATATCCACAAGGTCCGAGCAGTCTGTCTCAAACCGGATTGAAGTAATCCTCCTGTCTTTCATGCATGAAAATACCCAAATAAGGCCTTCCATCTCAGCATGCAAGGCTGATCTGGTCCGATTGCACGCCCTTAGTCCAAAAAATTCATAGCCCCTTTGATCCTTCAAACTCCACCCTAGCCCACTTACACTGCCATTATTGATCCATGACGCATCAATTTGGCAGGTAGGGATTCAGGGTATCCCAAGAGGGCCAGTCTCAACCTCCATCATAGAGGGGATGTCGTAATCCACCTCTACTTCCTCCCTCATATTAGACTTTGCCAACATTCTGCTTCAAGAGACGCAATTTGGAGAGTATCCATCGGAGAGACGACTTTTCCATTATAAAGTTTGTTATTCCTCGCTTTCCAAATGTACCAGCATATCCACGGAAAAAATATCGAATTGTGGTCTCCTAGGAGCCACCTCTTTTCTCTTTCAAAACAGAAAGTTCATGTTTTGGTATATATATCTACTCGGGAAGTAACCCAGAATGGACGAATAGTCTGATAGAGCCCAAACCTGAAGGGAAGGAGGGCATTCAAAAAGAAGATGATTAATCGACTCCACTGGGTCAGCACATCTAGGACAAATCCTATCGGTGCCCAGGTGTCTGAAAGTAAGTCTTTCTGCCGTTGCCACACAGCCTGTTATAATCTGCCACGAGAAATGTTTCATCTTACTCGGAGCCTTTAACTTCCAAACGTGGCTCTAAAGACCCGTGATGCTTGGTTCGATAGCCCTTTCGGGGGTACTCCTCAACTTTGTCGATTGGAAAAGGTCATAGCCGGTCTTAACAGTGTAAATTCCTGATTTTGGGTGATCCCAAACATAACCATATGAGGCACGAGAGCTAGATAGTTTTAGCCCAAGTATCAAGTGGATGTCATCCGGGTGAAAGAAGTCTCGTAAGAGTTGGATATTCCACTCCTTGGTATCATTCCTAATGAAGGACTGAACAAGAAGTTGGGGTAGCATATAAACAATATGGTCTGCAGGTCTAGGGGGTCGAGCCACTGTGTCTAGGACCCAAGACTCATTCCAGGCCCTCGTCTCTCGCCCTATCCCAATTGTTCTCCATACGCAAGTGAGTAGAGGTCTTGCTGCCATAATACTTCGCCATCCACATGATGGTGAGTATGTCCATCTGTCTTCCAAGTGAGAGTTGTGATTACAATATCTTCCTTTTAAAACTCATGCCAAAAGAGATTTCGGGTACTGAATCAATCTCCATAATTTTTTTGCAAGAAGCGCTATATTGAAGTCATGGAGATCTCGAAAACCTAGTCTCCCCGAATCCTTGGGGGTACATATCTCATCCCATGCTATCCAATGTAAGCCTTTGCTGTTTTGTTTTGAGCTCCACCAAAAAATTGAAATTGTGCTCCTTAATTTGTCGGTAATACCTTGTGAGAGTAAATAACATGACATCACAAAAGTTGGAACGTGTTTATCAGTTCAATATTTAATTAAAATGCCAATTTTGGGTAAGGTAACACAACTTTTTTTTTTTTTAATATGTACATAACACAAACAAGTGGAATAATCCTTAGTGGACAATTACCTTTCCAGAGACGATGATACACTTTGAGGCGGAGAAATAAGGGGGTTCGAATCGATTTGGGTTTCACGACGGAGAAGCTCTTGGGTCACCGAAGGATGAGCGTCATGGAGGAGAGATTGGATTTATTGCACGATCGACGCGTGCCATGGAACGTGGTAGTTGACCCTTCACGAACGGAGCACGTGTTTTCTGATGGATCAATTATTAAGCCCATTGGCTTTAACAAACTTTGACAAATGATGAAAATAAATGGCTTACAGGTTAACAAGAATAAAGCCTTTGGCTTTAATGAATGCATGGAAAAATCTCCCACATCGGCTGTGAGGAGCAAAGTCAAGCAGTATATATAAGTTAACTCATTAATACTTGTTAAACGGCTCAAGGGAAGAGAGAGCTCCCCACGCGCCCGCCCCCGCCGCCGTCCGACCGGCTGGGCTCGGCGTGGGCGAATGTGGCCCGAGGGCCACTAAAAGATGTTCTTTTTGGACCCAATTAAGCTCAACGTTTTTCCATTTTATTTCCAGAAAAGAGCATGACTTCTTGTATAATAGACATTTAGTTCGTCCAAAAACGACATGAAGTCTATCTGTTCGAAATGGATCATAACCGAGTCAACAAAAAAGAAATCTTGCAGAGTAAGTTTCTCAACGCATTACTTCCAAGATTTTCGGGATATTTTCATAACAGTTACGAAAATAAAATATCATTCCTCTCTTTAAATAGCTTATCTCCTTCTCTTTCATTTCTCAAGTTTTCACGCAAACAAAACAGCAAATCCCCTAGCGTAAGTCTTATAGTCGAGAGTGTTCGTAGTATTAGTTCGTTAGGGCGGTCACGTGTGAAGCGTGATCGTCAACCATGGTTATATCCTGGGACTCTTTATTCATACAATGTTGTCTCACTAACGGAGCGAATTCTTATAGTTAAGGAAAGAGATCGTATCTCGCCTCCATGAATGTTTCTAAAAAACATTTTCTTATCGGTTTCATTTTGTCTTTTGATCCGTTTCTTTCCTTAATATTGTTTTATTTATATCATTTATATTAGTTCGGTTTTCCGGCTTCTACAATCTTAACTCTAAGAAGCTTTTATTCTAAAGCTTTAATCGGATTGAAAACAATTTATAAAACGTTTTATTTAAGGATTTATAAAAGTTTTTGAAACGGTGTTTGCGATTTGCTTTGTAGCACTTCCGCGAAACGTTTCTTAAGTATCTCATAACGGTTTGCGTTTTGCTATATAGTACTATCGCCAACGTTTATTGATATAAGATTCTTAAAACGTTATAAAAACGATTTGTTTCCACGAACGCTTTTAAAAAGCGAGTCTGTGAAACAATCAAAACGCCTTCATAGACGGTTTCTGCGAACGCTTTAAGCGAGTTTGCAAAACGGGTCTTGGCTTATTATCATTTCTGGTTGTGATCGATTTAAACGATCTCTATTAAAACCAAATGATTAACGGCTTGCGTTTTGCTCTGTAGCACTTTGCAAAATGTTTTTTACTTTTTAACAAACGGATTTGCGGTTTGCTTATAGCATTTTATGCGAAACGTTTTAAATATATTGTTATTCAAAACGTCCCATAAATGAATTGTTTCCACGAACGCTTTATAAAGCGAGTTTGTGAAATAATCTAAAGTCTACCACAAACGGTTTCTGCGAACGCTTTTAAGCGAGTTTGCAAAAAGTTTTCTCAAACATATCGATATGATTTGGTTCAAACACCAAAAATAACAATCGATTTAAACTATTATTTTTATTGAAATAATATGTGTAATATGTTATTGTTGAATGCAGTACTAATCCATTTTCATATTTTCTCAACAGAAAATGACGGATTCAATCAACATCCCCATTGACACCACCATCAACCAAACTCCACTCAATGTTGCAGAAACTGATGCAAAAGTGACAACTGCTGGAATCACAGCGTCAACCGCTGCAGCAACAACAACAACTACCCTACCTGTGGATAATGGTGTTGATGAGACCACACGCCAAAGCCTTTTTGGTGTTGGTCTTTATCAAACCGGTTCAACTCAAGGAACCACAAGTGCTCCGGTTGCAGTTGTAACTCCTCCGGCTGTACCTGGCATGATCTCTCAAGGATTGATGCCAAACAAATTTGATGGAAAAGGCTTCAAAACGTGGCAGAAGAAGATGTTGTTCTTCCTCACAACAATGAAGCTTCATAAGTTCATCCTGGAGGACAAGCCCATAGTCCCTTACGGGATTGAAGATGTTTACACTCTCGCAAGTGTTGACATATGGGTGCATTCCGATTTCATCTGCAAAGGGTACATTTTGGGTCGCCTCATTGACCCATTGTACCGAGTCTACTGTGAGACTCCCACTGCAAAAGAGCTGTGGAGATCATTGGACAAGAAGTACAGAGGTGAAGACGCTGGATGCCAGAAGTATGTGGTTGCAAAGTTCCATGACTTCAAAATGGTGGATTCAAAACCCATCATGGATCAGGTGGAAGCGTTTCAGCTCATTTGCCATGAAATCGCTGCTGAAGGGATGTCTATCTGTGAGACATTCACAACTCTCAGCTTCATTCAAAAGCTTCCCCCAAGCTATGCGGATTTCAAAAACTACTTGAAGCACAAGAAGAAGAAGATGGGTCTCGAGGAGCTCATCATGAGGCTTCAAATGGAATCCAAAAACCGAACTGCTGACAAGGTCAATGCTGTCAATGCTAAGGAGCATAATGTCAACATGGCCGAGCACAAAGGCAAAGGAAAGGAAACACCCACTCTCCTGCTAAACCTTTCAAAACGGTTACACAATTGAAAGCTTCTGGACCTACTTCAAGAAGAAAGGTGGTGAAGCAAATGTGGAAAAATTCAAAGAGAAATATCACTACTGCCACAAAGTGGGACACAAGACTGATGAGTTTCGCAGCAAGATCAAAAATGAGAAGGCTCAAGCGAATCTCACAGAAAAGGATCTCGTTGCAGTGGTTACTGAGGCTATCATGGTTGAAGGTAACAACCCTAGGGAATTGTGGTATGATACAGGTGCTACCACCCACATTTGCATTGATAGGGCGATGTTCAGCACCTATCAGAAAAGCAAGACTGAGGAGAAGCTGTTCATGGGAAACACTGCAGTCTCCAAGATTGAAGACTGCGGCAAAGTGATTCTGAAGATGACATCTGGACGTGAAGTCACTCTGACGAATGTGAAGCATGTGCCTGACATGAGGAAGAATCTGGTCTCGGGAACCTTGCTCATCAAGAATGGATTCGCCACAACTCTTGAGGCGGATAAGCTTGTGATTAGGAAGAATGGGATGTATTTGGGGAAGGGGTATGTTAAGGATGGACTAGTCAAAATGAATGTAATGACAGTCCCTCCAAAAGTTATAACTCCAGATGCTTCAACTTCAATGAATAAGAAAAAGTCAGTTGCTTATTTGGTTGAGTCTTTTAACATATGACATGAAAGATTAAGCCATGTAAACAACAAATCGATACAAAGATTAATGAATTTAAATCTAATTCCCAAATTTAAAACAAGTAAACAAAAATGTGAAGTATGCGTACAGGCTCAGCTCACAAAAACACCCTCACCTCATGGTGAAAGAACTAATAAACCTCTAGATTTAATTCACACCGATTTATGTGATTTAAAGTATATACAAACTAGATGTGGTAAAAAGTACTTTGTGACCTTCATAGATGATTGCAGAAAATATTGTTATGTATATTTATTACATAGCAAAGATGAAACCTTAGAAAAATTCAAAGAATTTAAACTCAAGGTCGAAAATCAGCTTAAAACAACTATTAAAATAGTTAGAAGCGACAGAGGAGGCGAGTATGATGGTTCATTTAATGCATTTTGTAAAAAACATGGAATAATACATCAAACTACAACTCCTTATTCACCAAAATCTAATGGAGTTGCTGAACGCAAAAATCAAACTCTAAAAGAGATGATGAAGGCAATGTTGCATGAATCTAGGTTACCCCAAAACATGTGGGGGTAAGCGTTGCTTACTACTAATTATATCTTCAACAAAATTCCACACAAAGTAACTAGCAAAACTTCATATGAATTATGGAAAGGTAATTTACCTTCGTATAAATACTTCAAAGTGTGGGGGTGCTTGGCAAAAGTTGTGATACTGCCACCAAAAAGGTCACTATTGGACCCAAAACAGTAGATTACATTTTCATCGGATATGCACATAATAGTAGTGCTTATCGATTTCTGGTACATAAATCTGAAATATCAGATATCCATGTAAATACAGTCATGGAATCAAAAAATGCATCTTTCTTTGAAAATATTTTTTCATGCAAGGAAAAACACGGTTCAAAACGAACTCGAGAAGAAAGAGACGATAACAATGATTCAAAAATTGAGACAAACGTCGAGATTTCTATATATGATATTTCAGAAAATGAAAAAGAAGATGAACCTAGAAGAAGCAAAAGAGCTCGAAAGGAAAAATCTTTTGGCGAAGATTTCTTAATGGCATTTTTACTAGAAAATGATCCAAAAACCTTGGCAGAAGCCATGTCTTCACCAGACGCTCCATTTTGGAATGAAGCCATCAAAAGTGAATTTGATTCTATCATGCAAAACTATACATGATATATAACGGATTTACCACCAGGCTGCAAAGTATTAGGAAGTAAGTGGATTTTAAAACAAAAACTAAACCCCGATGGAACACCTGGTAAACACAAAGCTAGGCTTGTAGTTCAAGGATTCCGACAAAAGGAAGGCTTTGACTATTTTGATACATATTCTCCAGTAACGAGAATAACATAAAAAAGGTTGATGATAGCAATCGCAGCCTTAAGAGACCTAGAAATCCATCAAATGAATGTAAAAACCCTTTTCTAAATGGTGATTTAGAAGAAGAAATTTACATGAAACAACCAGAGGGTTTTGTTATTTCTGGACAAAAAGACAAAGTTTGTCGAGTTATAAAGTCACTTTATAGGCTTAAACAAGCTCCTAAACAATGACACGAAAAATTTGACAATACAATGTTGTCAAATGGTTTCAAAAATAATGAATGTGATAAATGCATATACTACAAAACTACCAAAAAGCGTATGTTTTGTTATTCTTATATGTAGATGATATTCTCATTATTGGAAGCAATAAAGACATCATTAATCAAACAAAGAACATGCTCAAAGGAAAATTTGAGATGAAAGATTTGGGATTAGCAGATGTTATTCTCGGGGTTAAAGTCACAAGAAATTCAAATGGAATTATCTTAACCCAATCTCATTATCCTCAAATAATATTAGAGGGATTTAAAAATTACTCTACTGGTACTGCAAAAACTCCGTTAGATCCCTTACTTCACTTAACAAACAATTCAGATGAAGCGGTTTCACAAAACGAGTATGCACGAGTGATCGGAAGTCTTATGTACTTAACCAATTGTACTAGACCAGATCTAGTGTATGCAGTAAACGTACTTAGTCGATATACAAGCAATCTAAGGTGCACGGGTACGGCCAAGTTGCACCGTCTCGCGTAACGGGTTTGCCGAGGGGACGGGTACGGCTCGGGGACGTCCCCAACACATGTACCATGAACCCGGGACGGCAAGACTAACCGGGTATGTGGTTGGTCTGAGACGGGGACGTTTCGGAAACATTAGAAGAAAAAACAAAACGTACCCGAGCCGTTTTGAACATTTGTCTATATTTATTTTTAGTTGTTTTATTCTTTTAATTCAAAAAATATTAAGAGGTGTAATAAAGAAAGTTATTTATGGATCTCTTAAATCTTAATCTCTTCCACTTCCACATTAGTCTTTTCCACTCCCATTTCCATGTCTTTCTCTGCAACTCTCAACTATATTTCTCTCTACTAGAGACAACCATCTCTCTTCATCAACAACAAGAAACAACACGTAAGTTCTTGGCTGTTTCTGATTTTAAAGTTTTAGTGTTTTGCTAATACAACTTTCTATTTGACTAATACAACACGTAAGTTCTTGTCTGTTTCTAATACAACTTTCTATTTCATTAATACAACACGTTAGTTCTTGTCTGATTATATTTCTATTTCATTAATATAACTTTTTGAATTTTGTTTTCTCTTTGTGTTTTTGTATATAAATATATATGATTTCTTGTGTTTCTGATTTTACTTTTTGTATCATATATTTTATGTGATTTCCGATAAATTAAGAAGATGAACTCTCAAAATGAAGATGTCAACATTGGTAGTGGTAGTGGATCAACTAATTCATCAAGTGAAAAAAAGAACCTCCACTATGGAATTATGTAACTAAATTGGAGAAGCTAGGAGCAACAGGAGGAACATGGAGATTTCAGTGCAGTTTTTGTAATGAGATTCGACAAGGATCATATCATAAAGTCAAAGCACATTTACTTGGACAGAAAAGGCAGGGGGTTTCTATCTGTAGAAGAGCAACATTGGCTGAAAAAATTGAAATGCAGAAGCTGGAAAATGATTTTCAGCTGAAGAAATCTGAGTCGGGAACTAGAGCAGTTCCATTACCGTGTGAATCTCTTTCTAAGAAGAGGAAATCTTGTTCTTCACCAATCGTTTCATCATTTGGTGTTCAAGCTAAAGATCAGTTGGATCAAAAAATTGTAAGGATGTTTTTTACAGGAGGTTTGCCATTCAATCTTGCTAGAAACCCTAGCTAGCATCGGTCTTATTAGTTTGCTGCTGCCAACAAACTTGATGGCTATGTACCTCCAAGTTATAATAAACTCCGAACAACTTTATTGCAGAAAGAAAAGAACAATGTTGAGAAGTTGTTAGTGCCACTGAAATCGACATGGAAGGAGAAAGGGGTGACGATTGTGAGTGATGGTTGGAGCGATCCCGTAAGAAAATCTCTCATTAATTTCATAGTTACTTCTGGAGTTGCTGCTATGTTTCTCAAGGCTGTGAATTATTTTGGTGAAGTAAAAGATAAATTCTTCATGCTAAATTATTGGAAGAAGTTATTCATCAAGTGGGTGATCAAGACGTCGTACAAGTCATCACTGATAATGCACCAAATTGTAAGGCGGCTGGAGACCTTATAGAGGGGAGGTTCCCTCACATCTATTGGGCACCATGTGTTGTTCATATTCTCAATCTCGCTTTAAAAAATATTTGTGCAGCAAGGAATGTGGAAAGTAATCAAGAAACATATGAGGAGTGCAATTGGATTACTGAAATTCATGGAGATGCCCTTGCAATAAAAAAAACTTCATCATGAACCATAGCATGAGACTAGCCATTTTTGGTAAGTTCTGTCCGCTGAGATTACTTTCGGTTGATGATACACGGTTTTCTTCAATCATTGTGATGCTTAATAGATTGAAGCTTATCAAAAGGGGTCTTCAAGCCATGGTTATAAGTGAATAATGGTCTACTTACATAGATGATGACACTGGAAAAGCAAGCTTTGTTAAAGAGAAGATAGTGGATGATGATTGGTGGGAAAAAGTTTCTTATATTATAGATTTCACAAGATCTATATATGAGATGATCAGATTTTGTGACACTGACAAGCCATGTCTTCACTTGGTATATGAGATGTGGGATTCAATGATTGAGAAGGTGAGAGCTGAGATTTACAAGAGAGAAAAGCGTCCAGTGTCTGAATTCAGTCCCTTCTATGATGTTGTTTATGAAATTTTGGTGGCTCTCTGGACAAAGAATAACTCTCCCTTGCATTGTCTAGCTCATTCTTTAAATTCAAGGTATGATTTTAATAATATGATTTATCATTTCATTTTGTTCCTGTGTCACATATATGTTTATTTACATGTTTTGTATTGTGTAGATTTTATAGTGATGATTGGTTAAATGAAGATTTAGCAAGAAAAGGTCCACATAGGGATGCAAAAATCTCACTTGAAAGGATAAAGTGCTTTCAAAGATTGTTTCCAAGCAATGAGGATGACAAGAAAGTTATGGAGGAGTATGCATTGTTCTCGATGAAGAGTGGTCCTTTTGAAGATTTAACAAGCATTTCAATGATGTCTTCTATGGAACTCAAAAGTTGGTGGGCTAACTTTGGTGCTCAAACTCCACTACTCCAAACTTTGGTTTTTAAGTTACTTGGACAGCCTAGTTCATCTTCATGTGCTGAACGTAATTGGAGCACTTACTCATTCATTCATTCACTAAGAAGGAACAGGTTAAATCCTAGTCGTGCTCAAGACTTAGTTTTCATCCACAACAACCTACGACTTCTATCAAGGAATTCTGATCAATATGAAGCTGAAAAGACCAAGATGTGGGACGTTGGTGGAGATGGATTTGATTCTATGGAAGATGTGGGATTCTTGGAGTTTGCCGACCTTTCACTAGATGAACCGGATTTTGAAAATGAACTGCTAGATGATTAGCTTATTATATTGATGTCTAGTATTTTTATCTAAACTGTTTTTAATCTTAAAATTTATATTTCAGATTTTAATATTTTAATTTCTGGATATTTTTATATTTTCTTATATTTTGATTGTCGTTTCTACGTTGTACCCGTATCTAAAAATTTTAAGTTTGCCGTCTCCCGTTCCCGTCCCCGTTTCCCATCCCCGTTTCCCGTCCCCGTTTCCTGTTCCCGTTCTCGTCCCCGTCCTAGGGCTGCTTAGCAAGCAATCCATGTCATAAACATTGGAAAGGTATAACAAGAGTACTCAATTACTTCCGTCATACCAAAGATTTTGGGCTTCACTATGGTAAAGAACCAGCGGTTTTAGAAGGATAAAGTGAAGCTAACTGGATATCCGATTCTAAGAACTCAAAATCCACAAGTGGATATATTTTTACACTAGGAGGAGCAGCAATTTCATGGAAATCTACCAAGCAAACAGTATTAGCCAGATCCACCATGGAATCTGAGTTCATAGCCTTAGACAAAGCAGCAGAAGAAGCTGAATAGCTTAAAAAAATTGGAAGATATTACTATGTGGGAGAAACCTGTATCAGCTATACTCATACATTGTGATAGTCAATCAGCTATAGCTCGGGCTCAGAATAATCTTTACGATGGTAAATCTCAAAACATCAGAAGACGACATAAAACCATTAGACAACTTATCTCAAATGGTGTAATCACAGTTGACTACATCAAATCGGCCGACAACCTAGCGGATCCATTCACTAAAGGTTTGCCACGAGATATTGTTGCTAAATCATCAAAAAGAATGGGTTTAAAGCCTATAACGAATGAGGATGCTTAATTGCAACCCTACCTATCATGACTGGAGATCCCAAGACGTAGGTTCAAAGGGAAAACAAAATCAAACAAAATCTACGACAAGCACTTTGAGACAAAGTAGTTTCTTCCCAGCTCCTAAAGATGATAAAAGTGCTAACGAATGTGTCAAGGATAAGCATAAGCTTTTAATGATTCCATAGCTTCTAAAGCGGAGTATTACTAAATACTTTTCATGGTCAATCACCTAATTAGTGTGAAATGGGGCCGTTTCTAGGAGAATAAATGCAAGGCTATATTCTCTAAGTTCACTCATGAAAACCAGGAATAGTTCAAGGCCACAATGAACACAATAAAGAACTAAGTTCTATGAGAAAATGAAGTTGTGTTATGCATGTTGTCTCGGTCTACATAAAACACCGGTTGGTTCAAGACATCATGTTCACCTTCTGGTAAAGTAAGCCGGACAGATATTAACACAGTGAATTTTTCGCAAACACTCTCGATAAGTTTGTCTAGTCTAGTCAGGATTAGAATAAGTATATTAATTAGAGTCCATCGAGTCTGCATATAGTCTTCATATGTTTAGAGTCATTTCTATTTATGTAAGGAATTGTTGGATCAACATTCCTACTACATTTAAAATACACATAGATAAAATAATAAGATATATGCTGAAAAATCTTTACAAATATATAAACTATTTGTTTTTAATTTGCAGTAAGAAACTAGGAATTGGGTTTAATGTAACCTCTTTCCACTGAATAATTAGGATTTTAGTTTATACAGCAAACCATCTACATAATATTTAACAAGTTCAATTGTATATTTTACAAATAATACTAAAATAATTATGTATTTATAATAAATTAATATTTAATTTAAAAAATACAATTTATATAAGTAAATCCATTACTTTTAGTCATATCAACTTCAGTACTACACATTTTAGCAAAATTAATTAAATAAAAGACCACATTATTGTGTTCTCGTTTCACTAAATAAAATATCAATCAAAGTTGTTCAAATTCATTAAACTTTAGTACTATTTTATATTATATAACAAAAATAAATTTCCTCAAATAATATCGAGAACCCAAAATTGAGACTAAAAGCGTACTACTAATAAACACTATCCTGCCACTTTCATGCCTCTATCATCTTATTATTATAAAATATAATATCTAATTTTAATATTTTTTCTTTCTATTTTTTGAAAAAAATATTTAAAACATAATCCATTCGTAGCGTGAACGAAGAACTAATTACTATTTAAATGAATTATATAAGCGTACAAAAGATTCATCAGATAATTTTTCTTGATATTATTATCCATCATTTAACAAGTTAACAAAACAAATCAACAAGCTATACAGACCTATTATCACATTCGTAATAGATTATTATAAAATGCTTATAATAGGTAATAGGTCTCCACAACTTAAATACATCCAGTAATACTAATATATAATAAATAAATATACAATTACATATATCAACATAATCATATTCTCATACGAGACATATTTCCTTGAGGCTAATCAATCTCATATATATTGTCTCTAAGGCTTCATTTCAGAGGAATGAACTCAACTCCCATATTCTCCTCTTTCTTCTCACATACTTTACAAATGGTTCATTCCATCTCACCTGCTCTATTTCTACAACAAAGTCAAAATCAAATATAAAAACAAAATATTTAAGAAATTTTTAGTGCACTTATACGTGCGTAGCACTGTCATAAGATCTAGTTAGCTATAAAAACCTGACATTGAACGTGTTTATCAATCCAATATTTAATTAAAATACCAATTTTGTGTAAGGTAACACAACTTTTTATTTCTTTTTAATATGTACATAATACAAACCAGTGGAATAATCCTTAGTGGACAATTAACTTTCCAGAGACGATGATACACTTTGAGGCAGAGAAATAAGGGGTTAGAATCGATTTGGGTTTCACGACAGAGAAGCTCTTGGGTCACCGAAGGACGAGCGTCGTGGAGGAGAGATTGGATTTATTGCACGATCGACGCGTGCCAAGGAACGTGGTAGTTGACCCTTCACGAACGGAGCATGTGTTTTCTGTTGGATCAATTATTAAGCCCATTGGCTTTAACAAACTTTAACAAATGGTAAAAAGAAATGGGCCTACGGGTTAACAAGAATAAAGCCTTTGGCTTTAATGAATGCATGGAAAAATTCCCCACATCGGTTGTGAGGAGCAAAGTCAAGCAGTATATATAAGTTAACTCATTAACACTTGTTAAACGGTTCAGTGGAAGAGAGATCTCCTCACGCGTGCGCCGCCGATGCTGTCTGGCTGGCTCGGCTCGGCTCGGCTCAGTGGAAGAGAGATCTCCTCACTAAAAGATGTTCTTTTTGGGATCAATTAAGCTTAACTTTTTGCCATTTTATTTTCAGAAAACAGCATGACTTCTTGCATAAACGACATGTAGTTCGTCCAAAAACGACATGAAGTGTATCTGTTCGAAATGGATCATAACCAGTCAACAAAAGAAAGATCTTGCGGAGTAAGTTTCTCAACGCATTACTCCCAAGATTTTTGGGATATTTTCATAACAGTTAAAAAAAAACAAAATCTCATTCCTCTCTTTAAATAGCTCATCTCCTTCTCTTTCATTTCTCAAGTTTTCAGGCAAACAAAACAGCAAATCCCCTAGCGTAAGTCTTATAGTCGAGAGTGTTCGTAGTATTAGTTCTTTAGGGCGGTCACGGGTGAAGCGTGATCGTCAACTATGGTTGTATCATGGGACTCTTTATTCGTACAGTGCTGTCTCACTAACGGAGCGAATTCTTAGAGTTAAGGAAAGAGATCGTATCTCGCCTCCATGAATGTTTCTAAAAAATATTTTATTATCAGTTTCATTTTGTCTTTTGATCCGTTTCTTTCCTTAACATTTTTTATTTATATCGTTTATATTAGTTCGGTTTTCCGGCTTCTACATTTTCTCAAGTCGGTTGTGAAAGCAAATTTAATTTGTCTTTCTTGGAAAATATTTACTGAATTTCAAAATTTTATACTCTGGCCCAACTTGTAATTGTCTTTGGACTTTTTATTTTAATGAAATGAATCAGTACAAAAAAAATAATAATGTAAAACTATGTAGAAACAAGAAGTTAACCGATTATGATTTGAATATTAAAAAAATATTCTATTAAAATATATTCAGTTAGTCAATAACTCTGTAGATTCGATTACTTTTCCTGAAATCTCTGACCCAGCGTTAGACACAAAGGAGATATCCTGATATTTTTCTGTATCTAAGATTTTCTCTACTTTGTCTGGGTCATCAGATTATGGGATAGTGGCATGTATGAGGTATCTGCTTCTAAGCCACTCGGGTGCGTAAACTCTATTGCGTTCAAGCTTACTTGAGAGAGAAGAAGGAAGTTCAATAAGAAAATATCTCTTATTGATTAAAATGGACATTTACATGTATATATAGTTAGCTATACAATTGAGATTAAACCAACTACTCTAACCAAACCACTAAACCGGTCATATAAACCAATAGGCCTCCTCAAGATGAGTTTCCAAACATGTTGTGAAGACTCATCTTGGAGATAAGATGATAAAATTGACGAGGGAATAAAGTTTTGGTTATAATGTCAGCTACTAGATCAGCAGTCCGGACATGAAGACTCTTAAGAACCTTGCGATCAAGCCATTGACGAACAAAGTGACAATCATTCTCAATATGCTTGGTCCGCTCGTGAAAAACCGGATTCGTGGCTATGTAAATCGCTTATTTGCTATCAGAGAAGAGAATAGGAGTGTGAGTTCGAGGCACCTTCAAATCATTCATCAGTTTGATAAGCCATATCATCTCCTTAGAAGCACTATTCAAAGCCCGGTACTCTGCTTCTGCTGAGGAACAAGAGACTGTATCCTGCTTCTTAGAGCGTCAAGATATCAAAGAATCACCAAGAAACATGGAAAGACCTGTAGTAGAACGACGACTATCCCGACAAGATGACCAGTCAGCATCTGCAAAGCCTTTCAAGGTCAAGTCAGAGGATGCAGAATAGAAGAGTCCTTGTCCCACAGTGCCTTTTATGTATTGCAAGACTCGGTAAGCCGCATTGAGATGTGGGGTTCGAGGAGCAGAGGAGAACTGACACAATTTGTTGACTGCAAATGTGATGTCCGGACGAGTGATAGTCAAATACATCAACCTCCCAACAAGACTTTGATATCTCTCAGGCTCAGCAATCAGTTCACCATCTTTCAGTGCGAGGTGTAAGTTAGGAACCATAGGAGTAGAAGTAGGCTTGCAACCCAACATACCCATAGCAGTCAGTATCTTTAGAGCATATTTTGTTGACACAAACAGATTCCCTGACTTGTACGAGCTATCTCCAAACCCAAAAAATATTTCAAAGCTCCAAGATCCCTGAGTTTGAATTGTTGTGAAAGATCATGAATCAACTGCCTGGAGTTCGAGTCACTTGAACCAGCCACAATAATGTCATCCACATAAACCAATACGGCAATGAAATGACCATCAGCAAATGATTTCAAGAAGAGTGTGTGATCACTTGTACCAGTAGTGAACCCAAACGCAACAATGCAGCAAAGAATTTAAGAAACCATTGTCTAGATGCTTGTTTCAAGCCATAGATAGATTTCTTCAAGCGGAAAACATCAGTTTTAGACAATATCTCTTCATCCAAGTCCCCATTCAAGAAGGCATTCGAGATATCAAGTTGATGAAGAAACCAATTCCGGGAAGCTGCAACTTTCAATAAGAAACGGACAGTTGTGAATTTTTGTACAGGGGAGAAAGTTTCAGTGTAATCCAAGCCTTGCTTTTGAGTTTACCCTTTAGCAACCACACGAACTTTACGTCTCTCAAGAGTACCATCTGCATTAAACTTCAAAGAATACAAAACCTTACACCCAACTGTTTTCTTCCCAGACGTTAAGGTAGCTAACTCCCAAGTCTCAGTCAATTCCATTGCTCCAAACTCTTTATCAACCGCCTCACACCATTCTTTAGAGTCCCTTGCCTCAGAATATGATTGAGGAATTGGGATTTTAGTGATATTGTTGATGTAAGATAAGTAAGAAGGGGATAATCTGGAATATGAAAGAGATGAAGAAATGGGATAAGTGATGGTGGAAGTTAAATTGTAACAGTGATAATCCTGCAGGTGAGCAGGTTGTTTACGTGGGCAAGAAGAAATTTGTGGTGGAAGATTAGAAGATGGAGAAATTTCTGATGGAGTGTGTGAATGATGATCATCTGAGGACAAAGGAGGAGATGATGTGAAGAGTTTCAAGCTGTCATCAGAAGTTGGGGAAGAGGCCAGCGGAAATAGGTCTTCTGAAAGATGACATTTCTCGAAACTGTAATCTTGTGTGTCTCCAGATCCAAGAGTTGTAACCTTTAACACCAGAAGGATAACCCAAAAGAATACAAGCCTTTTATCCCGGTTGAAACTTATGTCTCTGTTTTGGTGATGTAGAGGCATAACATAAGCATCCAAACGTTCTCAACTGATCATAAACAAGAGCCTTACCAGTCAATACCTCAAATGGAGTCTTGCTACCAATGACAGGCGAAGGTGTACGGTTGATAACGAAGACTGCAGTCAAGATACTATCCCCCAATAGGATAGAGGAAGTTGAGACTGAAACATGAAGTCCCGTGCAACATTTAACAAGTGCTGATGCTTACGGTCGACCACTGAATTCTGCTCTAGTGTCTCCGGACAAGAATGATATGACGTGATGCCCTTTTCTTGGAAAAATGTAGAGAATTTTAACTCAGGTGCATTGTCGGACCGAACTGCTTTAATTCTCACGTTATACTGATTTTCAACTTGAGCAACAAACGCTGGAAACACTTTAATAACTTCATCCTTCGTACGCATTAAATAAACCCAAGTAGCACGAGAATGATCATCAACTATAGTCAAAAAATACTTGTATCCATCCACTGTCTCAATCGAAAATGGTCCCCAAACATCAATATGCAAAAGTTCAAAGTTAGAATTACATATGTTGTTTGGAGAGGGAAAAGAAAGCTTCTTGTATTTTGCCAAGTGACAAATATGACAGTAAGCGTTTCAATTATTCTTCTGCTTTGTAGTACCCAACTTATTTGCTATCAGGTCAAGCCTTGAGTAAGAAGCATGACCCATCCTGTTGTGCCAAGTACCAATATCCACTACTGCATTCACTCGTACAGAAGCTTCTTTGATGTCCAGCACATACAGGTTCCCGATTCTCCTACCCTGACCAATCATCTAGATCTTGGTACGATCCTGTATGGTACAAGTAGAGGGATCAAATATGATTCGGGAGCCAAGATCAGTTGTTAACGAGCTTATACTGATGAGGTTTAAGCGAAACTCATGAATAAACAGGACATTCCGAAGAAGAATGTGTTCATCAGTTGAATACTACCAACACCACTGATCTTGATTATAGAGCCATTGGGAAGGTTCACAGAACTGGAGACACTTGTATCTAATGATACAAACAATTATCTGTCATGAGAAACATGATGTGTAGCACCAGAATCAAGTATCCACGATTCTTTGTTAAGAATGTTCTGCGAGACAGTGAGAATACCAATGAAACAAAAGGTAGATTGAGAGAAATTGATACCCGAGATCTCATTAGTACTCTGAGATGTAGATGCTTCCCCTGCACTATGAGTGTTGTTGCTCTGAAGTTGAGAACTGAACAATGCAATGAACTGCTGAATTTGGTCTTTGGAAAGATTGCCAATCAGATTATCAAGAGAAGCTGGCTTTGTCTCAGGTTTAGTGGACAAGGTGACATGCGGAGTAGCAGATTGAGATTTCTGAAATTTCTCAGGCGTCTTGTCCCGGGGAGTATAACTTGGAGGAAAGCCATGTTTCTTGTAGCATCGTTCAGAAATGTGACCAATCTTGTTGCAGAAGGAACAGATTGGTTTCCCTTTGTGAGCACCAGACTGCACATAGCAAAAACTCGAGCTCTGTTGAGGTAAAGCGGAGGTCTCAGAGACTTGAAATGCTGCAAGAGAGATTGCAGTGGCAAAGCTCTTCTGACTGTCATCGTGATCCAAGATGTTATAAACTTCAGTGAGAGAAGGCAGAGCCTTCTTCATGATAATTTGACGACGAATCACAGCATATGATTCATTCAAACCAGCCAAGAACTTGACAATCTTAGCACGTTCAGCCTTTTGTTGAAGCTTAACAGCTTTCCCACACACGCAAGGATCATCTGGTTCTTCACAATTCTCCAAGTTACTCCACAATGTCTTCAACTTAGTGTAGTAATCCGACAGAGTGAGAGATCCTTGACGTAGATCCTGAATCTCTTGTGTGAGATTGTAAGTTCTCGGTAAGTTAGTCATATGAAACCTGCTATGCAAATCATTCCATACATCTGTAGCATTACTTAAACGAAGGATACTACGATAGATCTGAGTTGTTACCGAGTTAAGAATCCAAGACTTAACGAGACTGTTACATCGAGACCAGATGGAAAGTTTGTATCAGAAGCTGGAGGACGAGGTAACGAGCCATCCACGAAACCGATTTTGTTCGCATCGAGAGCTATCTTCATCGCAGCTTCCCAATCATCGAAGTTTGTACCATCCAGTTTGATAGAAATGAGTAACAAACCAGGATGATCGGAAGTATGCATAAAGAAAGGAGAATGGATCGAATCCGTATGATCAACACCGACAAGAGCTTGTGAATCCTGAAGATCCGGACCAGTAATTGCCGGAGAAGCTATCCCAGCTGCGCTGGTTGATGCTAGAGTCGATCAACGGGGAATCTTCCTCACAGACACAATCGTAGCTTGAGAAGATGTGTAACACGAGCTCGATCGAGAAGAATCAAACAAAAAACGAGCTCAATAGAAGCTCGGATACCATATTACGTTCAAGCTTACTTGAGAGAGAAGAAAGAAGTTCAATATGAAAATATCTCTTATTGATTAAAATGGACATTTACATGTATATATAGTTAGCTATACAATTGAGATTAAACCAACTACTCTAACCAAACCACTAAACCGGTAATATAAACCAATAAACTCAAATAAGTTTTACCTAAAAAGATATGTAAAGTTATAGAAAGCACATATCTATACTATTAAAGAAGGATCTTATTTTAATAATTTAGGATTCTACCCTTGAGTTTTTATCATATTTACAATACAATACATTTCTTATTTTTAAATTTGACCACCAATCAATATCATTAAATACAAAAAGAAGCAATTTCTTTATGGTAACAATAAAATAAGGAAACATGAGTTTCTGGGTGAAAAAAGAGATATCACTATAAATATATATTTATGGTAACAAATATATTTATTTTTAATGCCAAACAATTTTCTTTACAAATCAAAACAAAATTATAAATGCTAAATAATTATAGCATTTACTTTCGATAAAAGTTTAGTGTATCCATCGTTAATTCTTTTTAACCATTTTTTGGAATAGTTAGGTATTTATAACAATTACATATACTTAATTTTGCAGGCAATAAATAATTAAAACTAATATAACTTATTTTGTGATACAAATTAAGTGATATATCTTTTTGTAGTGTATTTTTCAAATTCTTTGAATAACAAAATCATAAACTTTCATTTTTACAACCTTTTATAGTTATGTTTTCTTTGGTTGGAACAAATATATGCATCTAATTAACTAAAAAATTAAATATGCAAATGATAATATTGAAATATACAAAAGAAATATCTTTAGTACAAATATAATACTTTAAATAAATTAAAAAATTAAAACAATATTTTCTAAAATAATTAAATTCTTAAAATTTAATTTACATAAATATAAATATACAACTTTGTATAGCATATTTAACATTTATGATTATTTTTCAAATGTAAGCAATCAACACAATTTTAAATATATTACATTATCTTATATAACAACATATAATTTTATAATTAATAAATTTTATAAAATTTAAAAGATAACAAATTCCGCGCTTCTAAAGCGCGGTTTGAAATCTAGTTCCATATCCTCTTCTTATTATTTGAGGAGCATTATTAACAAAAAACCTTACTCTCATGTGTGGTTAACAAGATTGCCATTACTTAGGTGTCATGATTAGAAGCATTCTCACAGCCTTTATTAAAAAAACCTTAATTGCCTAGAAATATTACATGTAATGCCACTACTTACTAAACCTACAAAGAGATATACTATATTTTACGTTATTAACTACACCAATCGGATGTATACTCCGGTCCATTTGCTTAAGATTTATATTGCCCACAAGACTACTTTAGAAAATGGTCACAAACATATTGTAAGTCGTTATTGTGTATAGTAAATGAAACCAATTTTTTTATGTGAAGATCAGAATTTTTGTTTATTGGCAATATAAATTATCTTTTTATATGATCATTGGTCTAAAAATTTCATGTCATAAAAAAATTTAACCTAAAGTTAAGAGGGCTTTCCTAAAGTTAAGAGGGATTTCTTAAATTGCAAAATTATAAGAAATTAATTATAACACAAACGCATTATATTTTCGTTCATATTCATGTTAATTTATAAAACTACGATACATTATTTTTATTATTTGAACTGGACAATATAAATTGTTCGTACTCATGTTTTTATACAATTTAGATACATATCATTTATTTTGCTTAAGATATTATTGGTTTTATTTTGATACATATTATTTATTTTGATACGTCACAATCCTTTGAGACTGAACAATATAATTTATTTCATGTTTCCACAAAATCTTGATTGATTCTCCAATTTCATTCAAAAAGAAAGTCCATATATATGAAGGTAGTCAATCCCTTAACTTAAGCACATTGACTTTGTAATTAGAAAAAATCATCATAAATGACTCAGACAATTATGAGTCAATTTGAAAATTTTGAAATGGTCAACTATTATAGTTAGTATATTGTTTCCTATTAGAAGCATTCTCACAGCCTTTATTAAAAAAACCTTAATTGCCTAGAAATATTACATGTAATGCCACTACTTACTAAACCTACAAAGAGATATACTATATGTTTACGTTATTAACTACACCAATTGGATGTATACTCCGGTCCCTTTGCTTAAGATTTATATTGCCCACAAGACTACTTTAGAAAATGGACACAAACATATTGTAAGTCGTTATTGTGTATAGTAAATGAAACCAATTTTTTTATGTGAAGATCAGAATTTTTTTTTATTGGCAATATAAATTATCTTTTTATATGATCATTGGTCTAAAAATTTCATTTCATAAAAAAATTTAACCTAAAGTTAAGAGGGCTTTCCTAAAGTTAAGAGGGATTTCTTAAATTGCAAAATTATAAGAAATTAATTATAACACAAAAGCATTATATTTTCGTTGATATTCATGTTAATTTATAAAACTACGATACATTATTTTTATTATTTGAACTGGACAATATAAATTGTTCGTACTCATGTTTTTATACAATTTAGATACATATCATTTATTTTGCTTAAGATATTATTGGTTTTATTTTGATACATATTATTTATTTTGATACGTCACAGTCCTTTGAGACTGAACAATATAATTTATTTCATGTTTCCACAAAATCTTGATTGATTCTCCAATTTCATTAAAAAAGAAAGTCCATATATAAGAAGGTAGTCAATCCCTTACTTTAAGCACCTTGACTTTGTAATTAGAAAATCATCATAAATGACTCAGACAATTATGAGTCAATTTCAAAATTTTGAAATGGTCAAATATCATAGTTAGTATATTGTTTCCTATTAAGGTAGTCATGATTAGAAGCATTCTCACAGCCTTTTATTAAAAAAAAAAACTTAATTGCCTAGAAATATTACATGTAATGTCACTACTTACTAAACCTACAAAGAGATTATACTATATGTTTATGTTATTAACTACACCAATTGGACGTATACTCCGGTCCCTTTGCTTAAGATTTATATTGTCCACAAGACTACTTTAGAAAATGGACACAAACATATTGTAAGTCGTTATTGTGTATAGTAAAAGAATTTTTTTTTTTTATGTGAAGATCAGAACTTTTGTTTATTGGCAATATAAATTATCTTTTTATATGTTCATTGGTCTAAAATTTTCATGTCATAAAAAAAATTTAACCTAAAGTTAAGAGGGCTTTCCTAAAGTTAAGATGGATTTCTTAAATTGCAAAATTATAAGAAATTAATTATAACATAAAAGCATTATATTTTCGTTCATATTCATGTTAATTTATAAAACTACGATACATTATTTTTATTATTTGAACTGGACAATATAAATTGTTCGTATTCATGTTTTTATACAATTTAGATACATATCAATTATTTTGCTTAAGATATTATTGGTTTTATTTTGATACATATTATTTATTTTGATACGTCACAATCCTTTGAGACTGAACAATATAATTTATTTCATGATATATGTCGAAGGGGATAGAATCGTTTCGTTGGAATAATGTTCCCACAAAATCTTGATTGATTCTCTAATTTCATTCAAAAAGAAAGTCCATATATATGAAGGTAGTCAATCCCTTAACTTAAGCACCTTGACTTTGTAATTAGAAAATCATCATAAATGACTGAGACAATTATGAGTCAATTTGAAAATTTTGAAATGGTCAAATATCATAGTTATTATATTGATTCCTATTTTTGTTTCCCTTGCATATAATACTTTCCAAAATTTTAAATTGGAAAAGAACAATTAGGGATTTTTATGATTGAATTATGGCGAAAATATATACATTTCACCGAAATAAAATGTATCTAAACCTCATATCTATTGTATATATATCATACTAAGCTAAGAAACCAAGCAAAAAAAAAAAAAATAAGCGGCATGAATTTTATCTCTGACCTGAAACCAAAGAAGTCTATGTGGAAGACTAAGGTGGTGGAGAGACCATTGAAATGGTTTTCGTAGATGCAAAAGTGAGTTGTTCTTATTCCGTATGCTTTTAAAAAGTAAACATATTATTTCTGAAAATCTGATTATTTCATTTGTGTGGCTTATTAAGGGAGATAAGATCGATCCATGGTTTAATAATAAAGGAATTAGTTTCACAGTTTGATCCTTTAATGACACAAGGATGTTCTAAGCTCTGTTTAACTTCTCCTTGACACCCTCTTGTGGTTCATACATGACAACCAACCATCCTTATAAGATTAGCTTTCTTTCTACAACCCGTGTCCAAATATGTGAAGATCTCCCAAATCATATCTCTGGGTTCTAGCCTGTTAAGTATCGTGTAATTTTAGATGGAACTCTCGATCCTGATTTGTTGGTTGGTAAGTTGTCTTCTGCTATATCTCGAGTTTTAATAGAATAATATAGTAAGATTGTTTTTTATATTGTTATCGAAGATGTTATTGGACAGATTGTCAAAGTCAGCCATGTTAAATTAGTTTATGTGAACGGTAAAGATACTTAGAAAATATCTTTGGAACTTCCGTGATTCAAAGTAAGATTTTGTTACTTTATATGAAATTTTGGCATGTATTACCTTTGGGTTTTGAACAATATCACGAAGAACTCTTTATGATCGTTTTGTCTATTGTTACTTTTCATATCTCCCAGAAAACTAATCCCCTTTCTCATTTTTATGTTTTGTATAAAATAATAAATTACAAGAGGGCCATATGCAATAATAGCCCCTATTTTAAATTTCTGACTCAAATAACTCATTTTATTTGGAAATTATTATTATTTAGATATATTACTTTTCGTCTATAAATTTTACCTATCATCCAGAAAAACAGTTTAAAATTGTGCAAAATTACACCATATCAGTTTGTTAAAAAGTGTAATATAGTTTAATTATTTTCGTTTAACCCAGATAGTAGTTCGCCTAAAAGCATGTGTTGATTGTTTCCCATTGATTTGTATATCAAATGTTACAACATTATGTTATATAGCATGTATTATTTTTTTAATATGACTTTTTAACTTTTTAAAACCTATTAACTAAAATTTATAATTTTTAGTCCATTTACTCTGGCGGGTTACCACCTAGTTATTATTGTAAAGCGAATGAAAGATCTAAAGGTGATTTGGAATCGACCGCCAATTTTTTAAAAGAAAATATCATACCAAGAAAAAATTGGGAAAACATAAGGGAACGGTACATGTTTTATTGTTACAGAACATAAAGAGACATTCTAGCAACCACAAAGACGAGACATCATGACAAGGGTTGAACCCGTCTTTACCGTGTATTGAGCTAGGGTGCGCCAGTTGTCGCTGAGATGCTTTCCTTCATACATCAGCCTCTGCTGATCCACTGGAGGTCCCCCCTGAACATGGATGTTGGCCTTGACGTCTGCAATTGTCTCGGTCTCCTTCACTTCTAGGTTGAATGTTTTTCCGTTAAGAGTCGATACAAAAAGCTGCAAGACTGCCTCTTGATCTGAATCTGAATCCTGATCCGGGCCTAGACGAAGTACCAATTGACGGGTGGGTCCATGGATCTTAAGGTCGATGGTATCAGAGGTATCATCAACCTCTAGGTTTATGATCTTGCCATTCACCGTCTTGATAGAAATCTCCATCGCACCACTCTAGTTATCTCTTATTTCTTACTCTTTGGGCTTCGTTTTATAACCAGTCCGTGATTTGATTAACAAATTAATTATTGAGGCATTCTTTGTAAGCATTTGTTATATTATTATTTCCAAAATGTTTGCATATTATACAGGTCGGCTGTTTAGACTTTAGAGCCATGTTGTGGTTTAAAATATGTTATTTTTCAGTGGATAACGATTCATCAAAAACACATCTGTTCAGACTTGCGCAAAGTCCCAGTCTTCTAAACTAATAATATTTGGTTGTCCACAAAAATTAATAATACAAGTCTCAATAAAGGGGTAGGTAACACCTATATATAGCTTAAAAGACTTGATTCATTATATTAACAATGTACAAGTTATATATACAACTTCTAGAGCTAGGGTATTAAGAACAACTAATTACATTAGAACCCTTTCCTTGTATGTCTATGCGCCCCTTTGGAGCTTTGTCCACTCCCATCTTATGACAGATTTATTGAAATGGTGTGTGAGGCAGTGACTTTGTCAGAGCATCCGTAAGCTGGTCCCTTGTTGAATCGTATGTTAAACAAAGACGTTCCAACTGTATTTGTTTGCGAATAAAATGATAATCCAATACTACGTGTTTACTTCGTGAATGAATAATTGGATTTGCACATAGATAAGTGACAGCAATATTGTCACAGTAGATTACCGGTGCTCAACGTAGTTGGATTTCAAGCTCAAATAGCAGAGAAAATACACACAGAAGAGCAGTGGGTGCAACTGAGCGACACTCTACTTCCGTTGACGATCTTATGACACCTCTTTGCTACTTCCGTTGACGACCATGATATTGGGTGTCATCCTAAGTAGACTACATAGGCATTTGTGGAGACTAAATCATCAGTCCCCTGACCAATCAGCGTCTGAATAGGCGTGTAGTGACAATGGATTTTTTCTGGGAGGAAGTATGCCATGGGACAGTGTACCCACTAGATAGTGTAAGACTCATATTGCAGCAGTCCAATGAGCATCTGGGACAATGCATATATTGAGATAACTTGTTCACTGCATATGCACTGTCAGTATGGATAAAAGTGAGGTACTGAAGACTTCCTATGACTGTTCGTTACTGTGTCAGGTCCGATATTGGTGTTCCCACATTGTTCAAAAGATTCTTTGCAGAATTCAATGGAGTAGAGACATCTTTTGTCTTCTGCATATTTACCTTGTGGAGGAAATCACTGATGTATTTCTTTTTCATCAAGTGAAGTCCTTGTTTTGTTCTGGTGACTTCAATACCGAGGAAATAATGTAAATCACACATGTCCTGTATCGAGAATCTATTTGCGAGAGAGGCTATGATGGAGTTGATCAGGCTGTTGTTGCTTCCAGTGACGATGATGTCGTCGACGTAAATGATATGCTCAAATTACCCCAAGAGCACTCTCTCAAATAAGAGATCGTTTGTAGTATTTGAGGATCGGATCCAGAGAGAGGGTGGATCACACAATAAACTATCAGTTGATGGCAAAGCTAGAAGAAAAATCAAAAGCAGTAAATTAACATAAAGATATAATAGGTTTGTGAACAAATTGAGAAAGCACTAGATCCAAGGATATCAAACATACAATCAAAACTGAGATAAATATATGCTAAGGCATTATTAAGAAACTCCTGAAGAAACTTTCCTTTTTAAATAAAAGGAGACAAAAGATGTAAACTCTCGTATAATTCGAAAAACAATTAAAAACGATCAACCAAAAAGTTCTCCCAAAAGATATAATCCATCTTTTAACAACAACTTCTGAAAATATGATACAACGAGAAACCGTCGCACCCTAACTTCTCATCGACTCAGCCTCTCTCCTCCTTGTTTCCGCGAGGAAACATCACCATGGCTCCCTCCTTTTCGCCATGAGGCGACAACCTCACCACCGCTCCAGTTCACGTCGCCTACAGGTGAGAACAACATCTCTACAGCTTCATATCTTCATGAGGCAACAAGAACAGTTCCGCTCCTCCGTTTCGCCAGATAGCGACACCACACCCTCCATCTCATGTCGCCTCATGGCAACATCACTCCCTCTCCATTTTGTGTCACCATGCCACGACACTCCATCTCTCATTCATGACGCCACTAGGCGACATCACTGTATCCCCTTCATGTCGCCATTAGGCGACATCACCAGCCTCCCCCGTACGTGTCGCCATGAGGCGAGACCAGCCTTGCTCCTCTGTGTCGCAAGCAGGTGATACTACACTCTCCCGTCCTGGTCTCCATGAGGCGACACCAACCTCCCCAATTTTTGTCACCATGAGGTGAGACCAGCCTTGCTTCTCCAAGTCGCCAGGAGGCAACACCACACTCTCCATCATGTGCTGCCAGCAGGCGTCACCAATCTCCCCCGTGTCATGTCGTCAAGAGGCGACATCAGCTCCCCATCGTCGTATCGCTAGCATATGACACCATGCTCCTCCTCTTGTCTTGCCCTCATGGCTTGATCCATTTGTGAATCTGTAGAATTGTGTTTAATTATTATTAGGTGAACCTCTCGCCTTAGATTGATTGGGGTGGGTTGGCGAGAGATTGTGGTGATGATTGTTTTGTTAGATTCTAGATCTTAGTTTCTGGTTTTTGGTTTTTGGTTTGTGGTTTTTAGCTTTTGGTTCTTAGTTTTTGGTTTTGCAGTAGATTTTGATTTTTTGAAAAACTTGATTGGTGATTTTAGATTTTGCTTTTTATTTTCTAATTTTTACTCTTAAAAAGTAATAATATGAAAAATATTATTAATAGTAAAATATTTATTACTGAAAAAACAATTATCAAAGCATACATGAACTTACTAAAAATAAAATAAAATAATAAATTCAAATATAAAATAAAAACTATCTTGAATCCCATAAAGATGAAGAAATTTGATCTCGAATGCCTTCCATATAGTGCACATGAGTATTATTATGTTCTTCATCTTCATCTGAATCAGAGTTTTCAGTTGGTCCACCATTCATCATCCATTCGAATAGCTTTTGTGGTCTCGTGAAATGAAACTCCAGTTGTACGGCCCAATCGACGATAAATGTCGTACAACTATTTATAGAATAAAATTTGTTTTTCAACGGAAGCCATTCTTGATTTTGACCTGTTGCTTCTCGAAATGCATTTCTAATTCTCGTTTTACTTTCTTTTTTCAAAGGACCAGTACGCCAATTTATTTTTTCCATTTCATTTTCATATATTTCAAGAAATATATGAACCATGCTATCATTCCATTGATTTACCCTTCAACATTAATATCATACATTAATTAGTCAATTAAACTATATAATCAATCCATTATAAATATTTATTTATTAAATAAATACCTCTTTTCCATTTGATGATTGCCCTTGGTATGCCATACCTATAAGAAGAAACATTATTAATAGTTAAAAGTTATGGAACTTAATATTATAAATAAATAGTAATAGCTATAGAGTTAAAGTAAATTCTTACGTACTTATTGTCAAAAAAACTTATGTACTATGTTATTTCTTTTATAATAAAGCATATATTTATGCCATAAAAATATTTTAAAATAAAAACTTAATTATGCGTAAAAACATAATTTCAGATATAACAATATATTTTATATTACAAACTTGTACATATAATATATTTTTGCACTTTACTAAAGAGTATATAAAAAATTATTTTATTTAACTATTGTTTACCTTAACAAAACTCCAAATTGCTCTAAATACTTAAAAATGTGTGTAGTTGTAGAGTTGTAGAATATGTATTATATAGTAGTGTATTTACTAAAATTAGCAAGTTATATAAAAAAAAAATCTGTTTGAGTCGTACATTTTTGAGGAAGAAACCACTTAAGTAGTGATTTTGGTTTCTAAGAAGAAATTAGTAAGAGGAGTCAAAAAATAGATTCCCTAGAAAATAGGAAAACTAATTGACTAGAATCATGATTGGCTTAAAAGTAGTTTCTGTAAAATCTAAAACCAAAAACTAACATAGAAACACAAAACAATCAACCTTTGTATTTGCTAGATTGGGGATCATAACCCACTGAGTAATACTAGATTACTCACTCTAAACTCGTTGTTTTGAGGTGACAAGTAGATCAAGTAAGCATATAGATGTCACAGGAAGCTAGACCAACTGGTGTATTGTTTGCATCTTTTGAATTAAAGAAGTTTTTAGATTATGAGTATAAATAAGATACATAAAGTAATGTTTTGTGTAAATGACTTGTTGTTACTATTATTAGCTTATCCAAGCTAACACAAAGTTATATTCAGGTACGGGCTGAAAATCCTTAAGCCTTAATCTGATGAACTGGTCTAGTCACAAATTGCACCCTATGTGACCATGGCCCGATCGTCCCTAGCCCGTCATGTAACGCTTCCAAAACATCGTAGACTGTCGGTTCGTCGGTCATGTTCTTGTTTAATTGTTGGCCAATGGTTCGACCTATACTTATAATGGTTATGAGGTGTTACATACATGGCTGTGTTTATGGGTTTAAAAATTGAACCATCACTGGATACCTTCACCTTTGTCGACTGCTCCAGGATAAGTTTTAGTGGAATTATCAAAAATGTGCCAATCGAAATTGGTAATGCCATTTTCCCTGTTGACTTTCATGTTATGGATATACAAAATGATTTGAAGACCTCTCTGCTTCTTGGAAGAGCATTCATGGCCATAGTGGGTGTTGTTTGTGATATGCAGACAAACAAGATGTGTTTGACGTTTGTCGGTAGAAAAGTCTTCCACGACCAAGCTCAGTCTACATTCACGATGCAGTAAGATTTGTGGCAGCCATTAGCACTGACTCTGACCCAGAGAATGAAAATAACGCGAGAGCGTCGAGGGACGCCAAGCGATTGTCGATCGATGCTAGTCAGATATCCGAGCGGGTTAAAGCTTTCACTCTCGACAACACCAAATCCCAAATACCACCTAGGAAGCTGTGAACCGCGTCTCATTTCAAGTTTAAAAGTCTACATCCTAAGGAAAAAGCAGAAGAGGACAAGCATATGCAAGATGTTTCATATGCAAGCGCAGTTCGTGGTTTAATGTACGCCATGGTTGGTTCAAGACCAGTTTTGGGTTTTCTTGTTGGATTGATAAGCAGGTTTATGTCTCATCCTAGAAAGGAGCACTGGGAAGCTGTGAAGTGGGTATTAAGATATGTGGCATGAGCTTATATGTGTTTGACGTTTTAAAATGTCTTTTTGGAGTTTAAAGTTGAAGAATTTTTAGACTCAGATTATGCTACAGATCTAGACAAACGAAGCTCAGTTTCTTGTATTGTGTTTCAAGTGGGAGGAAATATTGTGTCCTCAAGACTACAGTCAGTGGTGGTATCACCAAGGCAGAGTTCATAGCCCTAACTCTAGCAGTCAAAGAAGCTATCTGGTTGAAAGGGTTTTGTACAGAAATGGGATACAAGCAAGACAGTGTATGAATACACTAGGATTCACATATAGTGCAATTGCCTATCTAAAAATGATGTTCATCACGAAAGGACTAAACATATGGACATTCAGTTCAATTTCATCATAGATATAGTGTCAAAAGGAACCGTCAACCTAGCAAAATTGATACATCTAAACTTGAGTAGATTTCTTAATTAAGTGCATACCTGGCACAATGTTTCAGCTCTACTGTGATATTCTGAATGTATGCTAAGGAAATGGGGCGCCTCCAGGTAACTCCGAGGGGATCACCATGCAGAAACAAGTTTAAAAGTTGGGTTAGTTTTTGGAAAATTAGTAGTATATTCTTTTACATAACTACTGAAGCCAATGGTGATAAGTAAGAAGGGTTAAGAGTTACATGTTGGAGAAAAGACGTTGGTTAGACCTGTAAGGTGTAGTCATTGGCATACACCTCCAGTTTCAGTCAGAGTAAAGCTTCAAGTGGAGAGAAACAGAGGTTGAACCGGGTTCGAGGTTGCCCAGGAAGGTCAATCGGTCAAGGATTTACCAGAGTTGGTCATATATGCCAACTGAGAAAAGGAAACAAGTGGATCTGGGTTAGTTTCTTGATATCGAGAATCAAAAAGGCAGTAAGGAAGGCATACATGTAAAGTAGAAGGCCATATATGTGGGAGGGGTTACCTTAAAGTGACATACAAAGGTTCTGTGAGTCAGGTGAAGTTTGCATCAAGGATCTAAGGAAGTGAACATGAGAAACAGAATGTGTTAGTCTCAGGTTCTAAGAAAGTCTAACGAAAAAGGGTCTAAGGTACGATTCAGATGAAAGGGTGAGAACAAAAGTAGAAAGCTTAACAAAGAGGGAATCGTATAGCAAAAGAGACTCAGAGAGAGTCAAAATGGTGAAGATCATAAGAGATGAAGGATTTGACGGTGTCTTTGGTCGGAAGGTTTCTAGAGAGAAAGCAGAGCTACAAACAGGAGAGAGAGAAGGAGGTAGACAGTTATAAGGATTTCTTGGAGGGTCTGAAATAAAAAAGTGGAGACTTTGTTGGCATTGTGGGTCTTCCGTCTGGGTCTTTTGAAGTTGGGGCAGCTTCATATCTAGTCAGACTAAAGAGACTGTGCCAAGAATATAATGAAGCCCAAGTGACTAAGCTTTATAAGATAAGATGACGTGGTCATCGACACCATCCGCATAACAAACTCTGCAACATAAAGAAACATAGTTAGTTACAGAGCAAAGAGAGCCTCAAGAGAGAGAGAGAGTTCCACATGGTGATCATTGATCAGAGAACGGAGGTGCAGCTTCTCCGGCAACGTTCACAAGCAGGATCCGATTACCTAGATTGTATTTCAGAGGTAATATCATCGCGTCTTCTCTGGTGTGTTAAGCCCTTGGTTGTTTCCATTCTTACCAGAACTCTATACTGATTCTAGTGAAGTGCTTGAGAGTTTTGACATCTCACCAGACGGTAGGGAATAAAGTCTGGGTAAACAATCTTGAGTGTTATTGTTTCTTGCTTATTTTGATTCCTCGCATGCAAATCAAACAAACGAATCGGTTACTACGGATAAAGAACCTAAAAACTTAACTGGAAATCAAGCTAAAAGGTCAACATAAATGAAGTCCAGGTGTCTGACTTTCGAACTAAACACCTCAGGCAAGCCATCTAATAGAGAGCAGAAGCTTACATAACAAGAAATCCAATAAGAACTCGAAGAGAACTCGTAGGATAAATAGATTCTTGATGGGTCGATACTCTCGACGAATCAAGAAGGTCTTTTGATGTTGATAATACTCTCGGCAATATCAAAATAGGACTAGAGTACTCTGGGTGCTATAAAAGCTCTTGGTTACAATTGCAGTTTGATAATCAATAATAAGGTTGTTTATACAAAAACCTAGAACATCCTATTTATACTAAAGGAAAGAGAACAATAGCGTATCTAGTCTTCCTAATTTACACATATTTCTATTTATCCATAAGAATCAAACCTAAACAATTATTTACTTGAAAAACAAGTAAAGTCCAATATACGTTAAAAGCCCAAATATGTACGACATGCTGTATCCAAGGTTCTAAAAATCGGTTTAGGCGGCGCTTAGGCACCTGCCTAGTCGGCAACTCGGTCCCATCCGAAACGATTTTCTTAAAATCTGATTTATACTGATTTATACAATTTAAGTAAGTTTAATTTTTTTTTTAAAAACGGTTAAAATCGGTTTAAATCGATAAGTTTAATTTTTTTTAAAAACGGTTAAAATTGGTTTAAATCGATATAAATTAGCCTAAATAATTGAAATTAAGTAATAATATTAGTATAAGTCCACAATTTCGTTTAATTTCTTTAGTTTTGTATATATAATTTTGATAACTCATCATAATAATTTTGTAATTAAACTCAAAACTTAAAATATCTCTTATAAATGTAAAATATATATAAAATAAGTCAATAATTCGTTAACGTCTAAGCTCCAAATAATCCGCTAGTCGCTAGTCTCCTTATAAAGCGTCTAGTTACCGCCTAGCGACTTTTTGAACACTGGCTACATCAGTCCCTCCTGGTTAGAAAAGATTCGTCCCTGAATCTTGAGCATTCCTCGGCTAGTAGCTTGAAGTGTACCACACGGCTTAAAAGCTCCACAGTGCCACTGAATTGACATTTTTGGGATAGTCATGACGAAGTTGATCGTACGTCGAAGAATATGAAACACACAAGTTGATGGGATTTGTACTATCCCATGATTTGCGTAGTTCAAGTCCATGAACGGATTCACATAAGAGATTAAACGATGTGATCTCTCACCCCAAATGACGCTGAATCTACCCTCCTTTGTGTCCAAGAAAAGAATCGTTTGTTGTAAATGATCAGAGACTTGGTGGCGTAGACACGTCATGTTATCCAGTAAGAGGCCACTAATACTACCGCTGTTAGAGAAAACCCATTATCAGGTGAATGTTTGAAGAAAAAAATTGATTTTGGTTTAAGAGGTAAGAATAGGCCTGGGCATAAAATCCGTAACCCAAAATCCGAACCGAACCCGAACCGAAAAATCCGATCCGTACCCGGTCCAACATATAAAAAATACCCGAATGGATCTTCTAAGGTGGTATAAAAAAAATCCAAATCCGAAGTGTTATTAACCAAACCTGAACGGATAACCCAAAAACCCGAAAAAACCAAAAAATCCAAAAAAATATCCGAAGAAACCGATCCGAATGTCCAAACTATTGTACAATATAATTATATGAAACATAAATATATACTTCAAATATTTAATTTCATATTTATTTTGATATGGTATCTAATAATAAGTATCTAAAATTAAAATAAATACCTTAAATACTTAATTATATATAAATAAGTATATATTTCTTATGTTTTGCTTTTAAAATTTAGATTTTATTTCGGGTATATCCGAACCGAACCGATATCACCCGAATCCGAATGATATATGGTTACTTTATGGGTTCTATGATGTGATACAAAATCGACTTGAACCCGATGTGTTATATCCGAACCCGACCCGTACTTGCAAATTTACTAGAATGGGATCTAAGAGGTGTTATAAAAAAGAATCAAAATCTGAAAAACTCGATTCGAACGCCAACGGGTACCCGAACGCCCAGGCCTAGGTAAGAAACATCAAACGGGGAAGAAAAGGGGAAAAAGAAGATTTAAAGTTAAAATTGAGTTGGGTTGGATCTGGTTCTAGGTAAGATAGTAATAATATTTGTTAGTAAAAATGTTTAAGTTCTTAAGTTATTTGGTCATTTTGCCTAAATTTTTATTTAAATTTAAATAATAAAGTAAAGAAGAAATAGAATAGGGTCATATTAGAAAAAAATGCTCTAAAAGAAATGATGTACACCGATTTGAGATTGCCTCTGGTCTTCTATGGACCAAACACTAAACCAATAAAAGAAAAATAAATACCTATTATCATTTTCAGATTATTTCAAACAGAATTTGGAAGAATAAAACACGAAAACACTAAACAATCGAAGAAAATAAAAAAATGGAGAGTTCAGACTAGATCCGTATCGAACTAAAATTAAGAAAATAAAAGTTAAAGATGAACGGTTTCTTAAAATAAGTTTTGAAAAAAATAATTTCATATTTTAAAAAAAAATATTAAAAAAATCATAAAAAAATCTTCAAAAAGATATATTGAAATTTTATTTTATTTAATATATTTGAAAAAAATTATAATTGTTATATACCATGAAATCTAATTTAGACACTTTTACTCTTGTGGGCTAGTTTAGAAACAAAAACATGTTTTCTTATGTTTTTTTAATTACTATAATTATTTGTTGGAAAATATCTTTTTATTTACTACAATTATTTATTTATTTTATTTATATATAAAATAAAAAAATATTAAATAAATTTAAAATATAGATTGAAAATAGTTTCTTTTTCAAAAGAAAATTATAATTTTCCTTTTTAATTTTTTTCCAAATCTCTTTTTAGTAAACCCATTTTCTTAAAAAAAAATAGGATTTTTTTAAACATGGCTTAAAATTTCAAGTCAAATACAAAAATAACCCATATTTTTTTTTAAAAAAAAAATCCTTATTCATCCTAAAAATTCGAGTTATTCACGAAAATACCATTATTTTTTTTTTTTTTTTTGAAAATAAATATTTTACCTTATCATCCTCATCTTCATCAAGTATTTACAATATTTTCATTGACATCAATATACATACCACCATGAACAACCAATTGGAAGCTCTTAATGCACAAAAGTTTCAATTTTTACTTTTCACATCTTTTTACTTATACACACAAATAACATCTCTTTCACTTTCTATTTAAATTCATCAAAAAAAATAAGATTTTGATTCCAAGCTTTGTAAGGCTCATAGAGACATTGAAGCTTATGATTCTTAGTCATTAACAAGTTGTAAGCTTTTGTAGTGAAGTTATGGGCGTTTGGAGAAGCTAAGGAAGTCAACTTACATGTTCAAAGTCTAAAATCATTTTTTTCTAAATATGTTCATGAAGATTTTCAGAAGACTTTGGGAAGACTTCAGAAGACTTCTCTAGATGTGTTTTCCATCGAAAAAACTTCTTTAGAAGTCTTTTAACTTTCATTTGTCAACAAAAAAAATCAAAAATCCCAGACAATACTTATCGAGAAGTCTTCTCGAATAAACAAGTTGCTTTGTAGTTGACCAAAATTTGTCAGAAATTTGATGTTTTATAGAAGACTTGTTGGGAAACCTTCTCAGAAAATACTTCTATATAAGTCTTCCAGAAGTCTTCTTTGGAAAAGTCAAATATAGTCAATTACAAGGAAAACTTCGGGAAGACTTTAGAAGACTTCTATAGAAGTTTTCTCCGAGAAGAATTTCCGAGAAGTCTTCTATAAAAAGTTAAATTTTTGATAAATTTTGGTCAATTGCAAAACTAACTTGTTTATCCGAGAACTCTTCTCTAGCATTTTCAAAAAAAAATCAAATTCAAAAGTAAGCCAATATTTACAAATGAAGACTTCTCATGATGTCTTTTGTAGAGTAGACTTCTTAAGAAGTATTCCTTCGTAAATTTGCAATTGCAAAAATGACCTAAGTTGAAGACATCTTTTCCCGGAAGACTTCTAAGAAGTCTTATGCAGAAGACTTCTTAAGAAGTCTTCTACGTAAATCTTTTATTAAACTTCATTTTTCTCCAAATTTAAAATGATTTTGTAAAATATTTTCTAGTTAATTCATGTTTATTAGTCAATATTGGGACACCTGAGTGAAATTCATAACTTAATTGGTGATAATATAAGATTTCAAATATTTATGTTTACTAATGTTTCTAGCTAATCCGAGAAGACTTCTTAAAAAGTCTTTTAAGAAAAAACTTCTGGAAAAGTCTTCTAAATTTGAATTTCAAGTGTTAAGTAATTTCAAGGTATGTTTTTTAACTTCAAAAGTGTTAAATAACTTCAAGAATATCAAGCCATGTGGTTTAATGTGTCTTTTAGATCATATGATATAATTTTTAACTTCCATGAGATTTAAAAATGTCAACTTTCACTTAAAATTCAATTTTGGTTATTTGTAAATTTGACTAAATTTTCTTGAGAAGTCATTTTTCTTAGTTTTAGCAAATTTGACTAAATTTTTATGTTGTTTTGTTTTGTTATGAGTGGATAGAATGGTTACAAAAAGTTATTTGTATGTTGTATCAATAACTTCAATAATGTCAAATACTTTTGGCAAAACGTGAACATATTTACCAAATTCTTTTGATTAACATCTCTTAAAATTTACAAATGAATTCAAAACTAAAATAGTACACATACAAATCATAAAACAGACCATGAATAAAATTATTACACATTGAGTTAGCTAGATATTATTCATCAACATATATAAGTTTGGACTCCAATTGACATCATCCCTTTGTGCCACTTTGGGCAGAAGACTTCAAAAGACTTCCTGAAGACTTCTTGGGAAGTCTTCTAACATAAAATAATTAGAAGACTTCCCAAAAAGTCTTTCCAAGAAGTCTTCTCAGAGTCTTCCGAGAGTCTTCCAAAAGTTTTCTCAGAAGTCTTCCAAAGTCTGTTTCAAATCTGAAAAATCTGCATATTCAAAAGTATTCAAATGACTTCAAAACAGAGAAGACATCAAAAATAAAATTTTATTTTAGAATCTAATTTATAAAAACACACAAAATACACATCTAAAATTTGTACTACTTTGGGCAGAAGACTTCAAAAGACTTCCTAAAGAATTTATGGGAAGTCTTCTAGCATAAAATGCATTAGAAGTTTTTCAAGAATTCTTCTAGGAGTCTTCTGAGAAGTCTTTCAAAATCTGTCTTGGATCTGATAAAACCTACAAATTCAAAAACATTCAAATGACTTCAAAACAGAGAAAAACTTCAAAAATGAAATTTTTGAAAATAAACAAAACATTTATATTAGGCTGAATCTATAATTTTTTAGAATCTAATATATAAAACACACAAAAATACATATCGAAAATTTATCGATCTACCTTTGAAAAAGTGAAAGATAAGAACCATTTAATGAAAAACCTGTAAAAAGAAGATAAATTAGTGAGAAGACAGAAGAAAAAAATTATAAATAGATATAAAATCGGTGTTTTGATGTTTAAAGAGAGAGGTTGGAGAGTTTTACAATGAGAAACATTACATTTTTGTTGTAACCATTTGAGAGGAAGAAAGAGAATATGTAAATTTTTTATATATATAGAGAGAAAAATTCCAATTATGTTAAATATTTTCGATACAGTCTTGAGAAAACTTCCCAAGAAGTCTTTTGAGAGAAGATTTTCCAAGAAGTCTTCTGAATGAAGACTTCCCAAAAAAATCTTCTGAGAAAAGACTTCCCAAGAAGTCTTTTGGGAGAAGATTTTCCAAGAAGTCTTCTGAATGAAGACTTCCCAAGAAATCTTCTGAGAGAAAACTTTCCAAGAAGTCTTATGAGTGAAGACTTCCCAAGAAGTCTTCTGAGTGAAGACTTTCCAAGAAGTCTTCTGAGAGAAGACTTCCCAAGAAGTCTTCTTGACCCTAAAATCAAACAAATAACTAAATAGCAAAAAGAAACACTTTTAAAACTTAAAAGAAATTTAGAAAGTGTTTAAATCAAGTTATTAGATAGTCACTAAACATATATCAAATTAAAAAAAAGTTAAAAGATAAGATTTCAAAATCTTACCCTAAAAATACTAACAATACTACAACATATGTTATCAAACTCGTAACTAAATATTATCATGACTCAATCTACATTCGCTCATCTATGTTAAAAATAATTCAATTCTAGTATAACTAAATTTCCATCGTTTAGAAATTTTTATTAATATATAATTTTAATTTTTTCCCTCTCAAAATATTTTTTTATAAATATTATTAATTACTTTAAGATCTAATACATGAGAAGACTTCCCTTAGAAAAGGTCTGTAAGAGTTTTGGAACACTTCGAGTTAGGCGGAAAACCTAAATTCTTCTAAAATTTAGGCGGAAACCCTAAAGTCTACTAAAATTTATGTGGGATATGTTTTGGAAGTATTATGTGACTTCTTTAGAAGTATTCAGTGAGTTTTCAAGACCCTATAATCAAATAATTAAGCAAAAAATACCTCATTAAATTTAAAAGAAACTTAGAAAGTGTTTAAATCAAGTTATTAGATAGTCACTAAACATATATATGTCAAAAAAAATTTAAGAAAGTAAAAGATAAGATTTCAAAATCTTACCCTAAAAATACCAAAAATACTACAACATATGTTATCAAACCCTAAACCAAAGGCTATCATGACTCAATCTACATTCACCCATCTATGTTAAAAGTAATTCAATTTTAGTAAAACTAAATTTACATTCTTTAGAAATATTTATTATTACATTATTTTAACTTTTTCCTCATCAAAATATTTTTTTATAAATTTTTAAATTATTTTCAAGATTTCTCGTACAAGAAGACTTACAAAGAAGTCTTCTCACGCAGAGGGTTATAATGGTAAAATTTTATACATGCTTTTTGTTTGGTCATAAAGAGGTTGTTGTAATTTCATTAGCCTTTTAGGTTACTTTTACATTTGATTGAATTTCAGATACACTTTTGTATTTAAAATCAAGTTTTGAGTATTTTTGGCAAATTTAAATTGTTATTTACCATGAAAGCTAATTTAGACATTTTTACTCTTGTGGGTTAGTTTAGAAACAAAAACATGTTTCAAGGCAATTTTAGGTCATGTCTCATATTTTCTATTTACTATAATTATTTATAGGAAATTATTTTTTTTATTTACTACACTAATTATCTACAATTATTTAGTTATATATATATATATATAATGAATAAATTTAAAATATAGATTGAAGATATTTTCTTTTTCAAAAGAAATTGTAATTTTCCTTTTCAATTTTTTATCCAATTTTTTTTTTGTAAACCCATATTCTTTTAAAAATATATTTAGAAAGACTTTCGTGAATGAGCAGCTATCATTGGGAATTTATATTTTTTCTGACTTCAAATTGCCTTCATAAATGTATGTGTAATTAGACTTTTAAATATAACTTATATGTATATTTTGGAAGATCTTCAAAAATTTGTATGACATTTCTTATGAATTTGATTTACATCCATATTTAGAAAAATATAATTGAATAGATAAAGTGCTTTAGAGCTATTTGAAGTAAGTTCTCATTATTATTATTATTTTGTTTTGCCAAGGGTATTTTTTTTGTTATCGACATTTACTTTATTGACTTATTTTTGGGTTCAGCCCCTAGGGTGAATCTATAGATTCACCACTTAAATGATAACTAATAAAAAATTGTCACGTCATATTATATTAAAAATATTAATTGCTAAATATTAGTTTTATTTTTAAACTCCAAAATTTATAGCTCAAATTCTAAAAACTAAATTCTAAATCCTAAATTTAACAACACTAAATCCTAAAAACTAAACCCTAAACCCTAAATCATAGAAGGTGAACCTTAGGGCTTAGGATTAACCCAAAGATTTAGGATTAATCCTTGGGTTAATCCTAAGCCTAAACCCTTGGGTTGATCCTAAGTCCTAGGGTTCACTCTTTATGATTTAGGATTTAGGGTTTAGTTTTTAGGGTTTAGTGTTGTTAAATTTAGGGTTTAGAATTTAGTTTTTAGAATTTGAGTTATAAAGTTTGGAGTTTAGAAATAAAACTAATATTTAGCAATTAATATTTTCTTTTTAACAATTAATATTTTTCTAAACATAATATGACGTGACAGCTTTTTATTAGTTATCATTTAAGTGGTGAACCTATAGATTCACCATAGGGGATGAACCCAAGAATTACTCTAGTTTATTTACTTGGTTTACAAAAGTTATGGATTCAGTTTAAAATAAAGTTATGGATACCTTAAAATTATGATAATTTATATTTTTCATCAAAACTTTATTTAGAAAAAAGTTGATTCCTTTCTTATCATTTCACTGTAGAACAATTTTCTTAAATGTATTATTTTTATTTGGTTTAGGCTTTAAAGCATGATTAACCCTAGAAACCTATACGAGTTTCGTTTTTTTTTTCTGTTTGATTTAAAAAATAAAAAATAAAATAAAATTGAATTAATCGCGGGCCGTCACGTGTTGATAGGGCCCGCGAACAGTGTAAGAAACTCATAAGAACTGATTCTTAATTAACAACTTTTGAAATCGAACAGTGCAAGAAACTCATAAGAACCGATTCTTAATTAACAACTTTTGAAACCGATTCTTACACTATTAATGGAACCCATACTCCTAATCCCCTAAGAACCCTCTCTAATCATGGTCTTAGGATATCAAATGTTCTTGACGCGGAAGGCTATCATTGTCCTATATCAATTTCAGTGTGTTCATAGCGTGAGATTATTTAATTTAACAAGTCCCTCTACAAAGATACCGACATCATTTTCAGTGAGTTGGAGTAGGTACACCAACTCCCGATATTATTGAACATCAACACGACAGTTCACACTTTCTAGAATGTCATCTCCTCCATATTAAATAATGCCTATTAACCCACAAAATTGAAATTGTATCCACGAAAACCCACTAAAGTAAATTCTCTTCACCATGGCCACTTATCTCTCTTTTTTTCTTTTTTCTTCTGTAGCCCTGTCCCTCGTTCTAGTTTCGGTCACAGCAGAATCCCTCGAAGGTGATTTCTTGCGTCATAAAAAAGAGAAGCTAACTCATTTTAGAGTGTATTGGCACGACATCTTGGACGGCAAAGATCCAACTTCGGTCTCAATAATTAATCCTCCGAAGAACTACACAGGAGCAACGGGCTTTGGCCTCACTCGTATGATTGATAATCCATTAACGCTGTCCCCGGAGTTAAGCTCCAAAATGGTTGGAAGGGCACAAGGGTTTTATGCAGCCGCATCTAAAGAAGAGGTGGGATTATTGATGGCTATGAATTTCGCGATTCTGGAAGGGAAGTACAATGGAAGCACGATCACTGTGTTTGGAAGAAACTCTGTGCTTGATAAAATGAGGGAGATGCCAGTGATCGGAGGGAGTGGACTTTTCCGATTTGCTAGAGGTTATGTTCAGGCAAGAACACATGTATTTGATATCAAGACAGGGAACGCTGTCGTCGAGTATAATTGTTATGTATTGCACTACTGATTCTTAATTTTTAGTCTATTATTGTGTTTTATTATGTCTTTTTCCTCTTCACATGGTTGTGGTGGGAAACAGTTTTTGGGTCACTTCAAATAATATATGAGTGTAGTTCGTTTGATTTTTTCTTCGGCCAACAACTCATTATAATATAAATCAATGAAGAGACCCATCAAATAGTAAGATACCTCTGGTGTGAAACAGAGCTGAAACAAAGCTGCAATACCTAAACAAGTAAACATTCCACCATTGTCTGTGTTGAGATGAAGAAATGAAGAAGACATGAGGAAGATATGAAAATAGTAAATATGTTTTAATTCAAATTCAAAATCTGGATATATTAGTTTGAATTTGGTGCACCTTTTTGAACTAAGGAAAAACTCCTCTTACATATCCTCGTTCTCTCGCCTAAACATCTCACTAATCTCTCTCTCTTACAAACTGATCTAGAAATTCTCTTTATTTTGTTCTTCATTGTTCTTCATACTCTAAACACTTATTTTACTAAAGCAGAGCAGTAATGCTCCTAATATACTATTCTGCATATACACTATGTTTCTCTTCAAAAATTCTTTGTTCTTCATCTTTACCCACTGGTCAATAGCTTTGTCCAATGGATAAAAGCATCTCAGCTAGGCTGGGATTTTAAACCGAACCGAAACAAAATTTTGGTTAGTTCGGTGAGAAGTTCGGTTCAAATTGCGTGGTTTATAAAAAATTGTAACATTCTGGTTTTATGGTATGTGGAAAGGCTAAAAAGAATTGATTTAACTACCTATGTCACCAAAGTGCACTTATTTTCCTAGGCAGAAAAATTCGTTTAAAACTCTAGAGTTAAGCGTGCTTGAGATAGAGTTGTAGAACCATGGGTGACCTATCGAAAATTGATTCGCGATATCGTCTGAGTGATTCCAAAGCACGGGGAAATGCCATGTGAGGATTGCAGGATCAGTAAACAAGACTTTTGAGCTTACAAAATTTTAACGCACCAACCATAGTACGGAATGGAGCCTATATGCCGCGTGAGCGGGCGTGGGATGTCCATTAGCTGTGGACGCTCGGAGCGTTACAAGTGGTATCAGAGCCAAACCCAGACGAGTGTGGAGTCATGTGTGCGCTTACAAAATAACATGGGTGATGATCTTGGGGCGCAACAGAGACGTTGCATTCTGTGGGGCGCAACAGGGACGTTGCATTCTATGAAAGAGGTGAATTATAACATCTCAGTTTCTGATAGATAGAAAGGTTTAAAAGAATTGTTTTAGTTACCTATGTACCAAAGTACACTTACCTTTCCGGGCACACATTCATTTAAAACTTCAGAGTTACGCATGCTTGAGATAGAGTAGGAAAATAATGGGTGACATATCATGAAGTGATTCTCCATATTGTGTAAGTGAGGCCAAAGAACGGGAAAATGTCATTTGGTGACTGCAAGGTCAGTAAACAAGACTTTTGAGTCTCCAAAAATTAATGCTCTGCCCGTCATATAGAATGGGACTCACGAGCTGAGTGAGCGGGAGTGGAAGGTATATTAGCTGTAAGAACCAAAATTTACACCGTCGATTTCCGTAAACGGAGAAAAGTCAAGAAACCCTAACTTTCCTTGATGTCTGGATTCTCTGCGAGAGCCAACGACAAGTAACCAAACAAATGCGGAAAATAAGTAAAGTTAATAAAACAAGTTTAGGAAAAATAGATCTTTATTTTGAATTTGCGTAAGAGAATTGTGATCATTACAAAAGATTATAAAGCTTTGGTCGTGATAGCTGTCAACGAGTTCCCTAGTTATAACAAGTTCAAACCTTAAACCTAGTTGATTTGCAGCTTGATAACAAAAGACGAAGAAGACATGAAAAGGGTTTTGTTGATTTCAGACTGAACCTTGCAAAAGGCTGCCTACGTACCCTTTTCGAGGATCTAGCCGAACGTATTTCAATTAAAAGATTGGAACAAGATATCGAAATGCTTGTGCGAGTTCGTCTAGTAATCAAGTGCCAGCCATAGAAACCAAACTTTTCAAGAATAAAGCCTAAAGTTTGTAAGTGCAAAGAGTTCTAAGTCTCAAAATCGTCCTTGCGCTCCTCGCCTTGGCTCCCCTTATATATGACTTTAAGGTCGGCCTTCTTTCCTTTTCTACTCTTGATTCGAGTTTATCTCTTTGCGAAAATATTCCATATATTCTCGATCTTCATGATTATCCTTGAAACTTGACATTTATATTTTTCCATTTATTTTCTGTGAATGCTTGATAAACCATCATTTTAATTTGGATTTGTTCTCGTCTAAAATCGCAAGTGGGCTTTCGCCGCGTTTTGGACCTTCTCAGGCAGTTTTTGACTTAAACATTTTTACGATTTCTTTTGCAGAAATCACCTTGGTATGATGTTGGTTTTAAGGGATGATGAAAACCAATTGTATAGTTGGGATAACAATGGTGTTAAGTTAACCGTTATTATTTCATACGATTGATTCGAGAGTTTACGAGAAAATACATATTTGCTACTTTTATCATAAAGTTTCAACGATAACTCCAATCGAGACAAAACAAGACACAATTCAGTCAAGGCTCGTAGGAAAGAGCTATGAGGGTGAGACAAGGTATGATGTCACCTCGTGGCAACTTAATGTCAAGAGGGTGAGGTTGCCTGCTGGTGACCTGCATCAGGACCAGTATGATCGCCGGCTGGCGATCAGAACCAGTATGTTCGCCTGCTGGCGACCTGGATCAGGACCAGTATGATTTCCTGCTGGCAACCTGGATCGAGACCAGTCTGATCACTTGCTGGCGAACTGGATTGAGACCAGTCCGGTGACCTGCTGGCGACCTGGATCGGGACCAGTCAAGTCTCTTGCTGGCGATCTGGATCAGGACCAGTTTGGTCGCCTGGTGGCGACCTGTATCGAGGCCATTCCAGTCGCCTGATGGCGACCTGGATCGAGGCCAGTCTGATCGCCTTATGGCACTGAATTGAGGCCAGTCCGGTCGCCTGCTGGCGACTTGGAAGCTTCATGGTCGCCTGCTGGCAACCTGAGAGCTTTGTGGACGCCTTGTGGCGACCTGGGGGATTCGTGGTCGCCTACTGGTAACCATGGAGCTTTGTGGTCACCTTCTTGCAACCTGGGAGCTTCATGGTCGCCTTCTGGTGACCTGGGAGTTTCATGGTTGCCTTGTGGCGACCTTGGAGCTTCGTGTAGTTTTGGAACTATTTCGTTTGTTTTACGAAAGTTTTTCTGTAAACTTTTTTGAAAAGTTTTTTTAACGGAAGATGATCTCATAGATTATCTATGATGTTTTCCGCAGAAACTTGCCGAAATTCGTCTGACATAAGATTGTTTCATAAAACTGGTCATTTATCGCAAAAAAACATCCACAACAACGTTTTTCCAATATTTCATGCTTTGATAGAAATTCTTTTATTCCTTGTTTGGGATAAAATATACAAATTTTGTTCTTGTATTCTTATGCAAATTAGTTTGGCTTATGTCGTATAGTTTCTTCGATATTTCTAGCTCATATTTTCTTAAGGCACGTTTTCTTAGAGGATTTAGCCGTTGATTTTGTTGTGAACGATTTTGACTCCAACAGTTATCCCCCCAGCTTGTAAGATTCTATGTATAATTTCGTATGAGGTAGTGATAGGCGTGTTAGGTGGAATCAATGGCTAAAGAGGTCTGTTGGTGAAACTTATTTTTTAAGTTGAACTAGTAGGCTTACTCTCCTAAGTATGGAATGCGATAAGATTGGGGATGCGCCTTGTGAAAGCTGCCTACATAGCCTTGTTGAAGGGACCAAGCCTTTCGTAGTTCGTCTTGGAGTTAAAGTTCTTATGACCTTGTTTTCCAATGAGACCTTTATGGTTTAGTCATGTGTCGTGTAGAGATTATCGAGCATGTTCATGCTAACGGCATTTTGTATTTGACCTTTGTCAGCCTCGAGACTAGCCTTGTAGGCTGTTTGCTTTGGCCAAGTGTGGCTGTATTTATGTTTTCGGGACTGACAATGTGTGGCTTTGATCAATCCCTGCCGCTTTGCAGGTTTTTGATGAATTGCATTTCGCGTTTTAAGAGTGTATGAGTATTCGTGTGAATGTAGAGGAAACAGGATGAGTTTTCATCTCATATCTAACTTTGGGCGAATATTCCTTGTTCGTTTCGGACGAGAGCATTCGAAAAATTTAATTTTGCAAAATTTCATGAACGTTTAAATATAAGCGAAGAGACATATTTTTGGATCTCGTATTGATTTGATACTATGCCATGAGATGTCCGAGACCAGTGTGCTGGGTTTAGGAAAAAGACCTACGCTTATTGTCGGTTTTAGGATTTAAGATAACTATTTCGACTTACGTTACCCGTTGCTGTTTCAACTTGGTTCGGTCTTAGTTTTGAAGTCTGCGATAAGTTCTCAGCTTATATGACTTGCAACATTCGGGAACCGATCATCTCTCCAAAGAAAATTTTAAACTCGTCTGGAAATGCTGACTAAAATTTTGGATTTCTTTTATAGCTTGCTATTATCCTTGTGTCAGATGTCTGAGAGCTATCTCTATGGGAAGATATGGTTTAGTCTGTTTAGGACGTTTGGTGTTTGTTGTGATCAGCAACAAACATGATGGTAGATGTTTCAGTTTGAGTCTTCCCCATGGATACATGTTTGAGAAGATGTTAGTGCGTATGACAGTTTGTCAAAAAATGGTTCTTCAGGCGTTTGCAACGTCTCGCGATGCTGAAGGTTGGTTTTTATTTGTATGCCACATTTTGTGCTTGAAATGTTCGCGGGCTTGAAGGGTGTATTAGTTGTTTAGTGGATTTGGTTATGTATATTTTTCGTATGATTTCTTTTTTGGGTTATACAAAAATTGTTTGCCGTTTTGCGGTGTCGCAAGGGTTTTGTTTTAACCTTACGAAAGAGAAATTTTTGGTTTGTTTGCAGATGTTCGCAGCCAAAAATGTTGTTTCTGTTTGAATGTTAAATTGTTTGATTTGTGATCGAGGAATTAGGACAAAGGTGTCGCGTTAATTTTTCCTTGTGAAGAGGTGTCTTCCTTCACTGTGCTTTGTGAAGAGTTGGTCTTCGAGTTTTCTTCGTGTATTTTAAGGATATTTCATATAGCTCTAGGAGCTTTGTTACGAGTTCTTCCTTATATGCAGCATTTCATGAGTAAAATGTTGCGGGCTTAGAGTGAATTGTGGAGCATATAAAAATTGCTCGGTAGACGATAAGTTCAAATTTTCCGTTAACCATTTGGTTGTTAGGACCGAGTCTTGTTATGAAGACTTTATTGTATGCTTTATGTTTCTGGGTTATACGATAATTATTTTCGTTACTTGGCGTTTTTAGACAAACCGCGGATTGCTGTTTAGCCGTTAAGTTACTGGATGGAGCGGTGGTCGCTCAAATGTTCTAGCTTGGCATGAAAGTTGTGTTCGACCAGATAGCCAAGGACGTTGTAAGTCAAAGATTGAACCATGCCACTTTCGTGTTAACATTAAAGTCATGTTAGTTTACAATTTTCCTTAAAGGGGATGCTGAATTCTGGTTCGGGCTTTACGGGAAGGCAAAATTGGTCGAGGATCAAAGGGCGTTTGTCGAGATTGATAGGCAAAGTATGTCACAATTTTCCGTGTTAAGATGCCGAGGGTGGTAGAAAATGATTTTCACTTTAGGTTTCAGCTATACGATGAATGTTTCATATAATGCTTCCTTTAGTCGTATGAAAATTGTTTTGTTTTTTCTGAGGAAGACGAAGCCTCGGAGGTTTGATACAGAACCCGTACGGAATCAGTTGCGGGATGATTGCCTGCTCGGATGTGATCGAGGGGAATGAAAGGCGGAAGCCAGCGAGCCGCATGGCTAAAGAATGAGATATGTAAGATCGTAGTGCGAAGAGATAAAGTTTAGATTGGTCGTCTAATGTCGGATCATACAGCTTTGTTTACTTTTTCGTAAAACCTGTTATTTTTACTTTCACAAGTTGCTTCGTACGACTTGTTCTGATTGTACGAAGGACTTTTCGCGTAAGTTTTACAAGAAGGGTTCTCATAGAAATAAATGGAGACTGTTTCTCGCAGATTACTCGAGACGTTTGCGAGAGAGGATTAGGTTTTCCTTATTTGCGTTTTTCTATTGCAAAGTCGTTTTGCATAATACCGATCTTGTTTTTCCATAGAATGTTTCGTATAAAATGTTTTAGTTATACAAAAGTAATGGGTGACTGGTTTTGTGAAGGTAGTAAATCAGTGCTATGAATGGACATGCAAAAGTAGCAATGTTTCCACATATTTTACGAGAAACGTTTCTACTTTGATTTCGATCTTTGGTGAAAGTTGCTTGGAGTTACTCATGGAGTTATACCAAAATATGTTTTGTGAAGATCTAGTCGTGGAACGTTTTTCGTAGGTTTTTGAGAGGATTCTAACGACATATTTGTTTCTTGAGCAGAACGAATTGGTCAACCAGCAGTAGATCTAATGAACGAGCGAGGAGAAAAGTGTTTCCTTTTTTGTGCTCGCTGCTACTTGTGTTCTCAGTTTTTCTTTGTCACAAATGTATTTTTATGCTGAGATAAAAGTTTTTTAAGTATGGGAGTATATGAGTATAGTATATGTACCTACTCCCTCTCTTTTTTTTTACGAAAGAAAATGGCTGAACCGATATTTAGAAGGGTTGTGTACGTTTTTTCTTTCGAGGATTGGGATGATCGACAATCTCAATTGGTTTAAAGACGACGTTGGGATTGTGACTTGGTTGTTTTTAGGTTGACGACTTGGAATATGTCAGTTTTAAGGAAATTACTAGAAACAAATCGGTTTTAAGAAGACGTTTGTGTCTCTAGTTCTTTCCTTCTTTAGGAAGCGAGCAGAGTATGCATGGCGATCATTTCTTGGTTTTGCGAGAGTTTAGATCGTTTTGCAAGATCTGCCTGAACATTAAGGAACCATAGATTGAGATAGGGAAAATCGCCTAAGACTTAGTTCGCTAGACTATCCACCTAGATTCTAAGTTCCCTAAAGTCTACGACGATCTCAAAAGCGTTTTCATTTCTTAGTACTTTCCTACGAAAATCGCATCTCCAAGAAAACTAAGGTGTTTTTTGTCTCTTCTCCGTTTTGCTTGCTCATTTTCCCTTCCTATTTTCGTGTCTGGCCACCCCTTACGGATAGCAAGAATATTGATCCATATTTACCCTATCTGGGCTTCATTCTCAGTGTCATTGGTTTTACAAAAATGAATAAGTAGCTTGCGAAAGTCTTTTGGCGTTTACGAGTAGCCAAGGGAAACCATGAGATGCCAAGGGCGATCAAGAAGACTTGTCTGGGGACGAGGCTTTGGTGAGAGGTCTTAGGTAATGAGGTCAGAGAGAGAGGACGGTGAGAACATGGACATAGGCTGATGGGCGACGTTCACTTGTCAAATCTCGATCCATCTCTTTCCTTCTCCGAGAGTCTTTTTGTACGATCTTTTTTTGATTTTCTGAAGCTTGCCGAATCGCTTTTGAGTTTTATTTACGAGAGTCGTTCCATAAACGTTGTCAAATTTATTCTACAAAATTTGTATCATAAAATATTACCTAGTTTAATTTTATGAAAAGTTGTCTCATGTTCTGAATTTGATTCTTCCTTGCTGAATAGTTCGTCCTTCATCAATCTTGGTGCACCAAACATCTCAGACGCTTGATTTGATGTTTCTGTTCCAATCGATTCTGCAATTGGATCTAACTCTCTGTCTTAAATCAAATTTTGATCCGTTTTACATTCTTCTGCTTGTATTGTGACAGTTATTAATGCTTCAACCTCTTGAACTTGATTAGTCGAGGTTATAAACGGAATCGATCTTGTTGTAGACGTCTGTAAATGTCTATCTTGCTCGGCAAGCAAGAAGTCTTCTTCTGCATCGTCTCTTTCACCATACTTCCACAACAAAGATTCTCTCAGATCCTTCCAGCATTCGAAAGGGATGAAAGAGTTAATGCGGTGAACATATGCTTCCGCTTCTCCATAGTGAAACCGTGGGCCAACACAAGATTTTGTAGCTCAGTAAAATCTTGTGACGCAAACCTATTCTCCATCCACTCGATCCATGGCCCCAAATCAACACCGTAAACACAGGAATCTCTGTCTCTTTCCTCTTCGTGATTATCAAGATTCCCAGCTACTTGTTGATAACCTAACGTAGAACTGTTCCCGTATTGTTCTGATGAAGAAACAGATACCTTAGTAGGAGATTTCAGCTGATTTGTAGTCGGAAAGATTTTAAACGAATCCGCCTGAGGTGATCGTTGTTGTAGCATCTTAGAGATATATTGGGAAGCAAGATATGTATCTTGCGGACCAGAAGTTACGGACCGTTAAAGTCCGATTGTGAAGTGAAGCTCATGAAGTCTATGAAGCCCAAACCGAATATTATTATATAAATCCTATTGCGATAAGGATTATATATTTTAGATATATATCATAAGATTTAGATAAGTTCTATTCCTAGTTGAGATAGATCTAAGTCTTGTGTATATATACAAGTCTCTTGTAAGTCATTAATACAACACAATAATATACCATATTCTATTCTACTTTACACATCTCAATGAAAGATTCAAGTGTTGCTTCTAGACAATCGAACGCATCGAAACTCTGATACGCCATTGTCGTTGTTATCAAAAGCTCAAACTGCTCACCATCGCAATGCTTCGAGTAGCTAACCGCACCAAATGATAGAGCACAACTATGTTATTATTGATGAAATGAAGTGAAATACAATCTCCAGTCTCAAAGAGACCTTGAGCCCATACACATGTGATCTTTCTCAGTGTTCCATACAGTTTCCCAGAAAATGGCCAACAACAAATGAAGAAGATGACACCACTATATACTATCTTTGATGTTGACTTGTGACTGCAACAAACAATCCTGCTGAATCGTTGACTCTAACGGTCAGTCCACGTCACACACTGCCATGTCAGCTTCCTATTGCTTCATACTCCAGCTCATCACTCAACCTTGGGTACTTATCAGCTCTCCTGCAGTTTCGCTGATGATCCTACAGGGACGCCTTCCATATAAGCTTTGCACGCAGCCAGAAAATGCTGAGCCCGGCGCGTGAAGTGTCCTTCACAAGCACTAAAATATAGCCAAAGTTTACATTCCTGGACATTCAAAAGAACACTATTTCAATCCCTTCTTTTGTTCCATGTCATGTATAATATGTGTCATAATTAATTCATATGATCCTTATTCTCAATGTAACCGAAATTAAATGTAACCGAAATACATCTTAATATAATTCGCCAAATAAAAAAGACAATTTAATTATCATGAATGTGCATGTAACTTCATTACATTTGGCCCATCAAATGGTAATATATCGTTGCAAATGAGTATTTCCACTGAATTTTATATCCCGATTTGACCCTTTTCCAAACACAAAAGAACTTCAAAACTAACAATTGAAAACAAACTACCTTAAGAGTTTAATTTTTTGTCACTTGTAATTATTTACACTGACGAAATGGCGCGAACCTTAAGCTTATAAAAAAATTAACAGAGTCGGCGCTCATTTCTCCATTTCAGTTTCTTACTTTCTACAAATGTACTAAATTGATTGGAACACAAACTTCTTCATACCTCTTTTCCTCGACTCATTCTGATCCAACACCAAGTTCTTCAGCCTCCACTAATGCACCAGATGCCTCAAGTTCTTCATCAATCGGGAGTGTACGTTTTGAGCCATCCAACGCAACTCCAAGAACAATGTTCTCCTCTAGGGACGAACTGGTACCAGACCCACCACCATCTCGAGCTTTCTGATCTCCACTATTCTTTTCTGTCCCTTGCCTTGCTTTTGGTTTCAATGTCTGCTCTGTTGTACCTTCGCCATCAGAAACGTCTTCCTTCTCTGATGTTCTCGACTCTCCCAGAGTCTCTTTCTTCTTCTCTTCTGACTTCTGTTCTGCTGAGGTTGTAGCACCTTTAGTGCCTGTATTGGAGTTGGAATCAAGACCTGCTTTCGGTTTCTCCTTTTTGACTTCTGAAACCGACACGGATCCGTTGCTTTCTGCTTCAGTCTTGGATTCCGATGGTTGTCCTTCTGGATCCTTTTCTTCACTTTTTTGCACGGAGTTAGGCAAGGAGGACTTTGCGTTATCATCGCTGTTGATTTTGTAGGATGGCTCAATCAGCATGAATCGACGGTTCATAGCTGCTTGATTAAAAATGATGTCTGAAAATGCTGCACTGTCCACCTCAGCCTCATTACGCATCCTCTGAACTGTGCGAAGGGGAGTTGCTAGACGTGCTCCGTGATGCCTAATAACTCTAAGAAGATCCAAGAGCACTGCTTCCTGTTAAAAGAACACATTTTTATAATATAGTAAGTATATAAGATTTCATCATGATACATTAGTACAGAACCACATGACATGCGAAGTTAACACACATGCACAGATGCTCAGAGACACACAAGTATTGACACACTAGAAAACAATTTCTGGGAAAAGTGACGAAATAAAAACATGTGAAAAGAGTTGATTAAACTGATGTGGTGTGTGCACGCATGCGTGGTTTGACAAAGATTGTAAACAATTCTAAGGTGAAGTGTACAGTTTGAACGATATACATTAGCTGCCAAAAGATATACATCTAGGTAAAGAAAAGTGTCTCTTTAGTTAACTTTTACATACCTTAACACAGAGGTATTCTTCAAAACGTGAAGTCTTTACAAAACAGGATATTAAGATCTGCAACAAAATCAGATATAGATGTTAAATCTGATCAACGCGAAACAGACTTATTAGATATTGACAGAAGGGTAACTTCGTACCCTAAGGGCTTGGTTCTCTGGATCTATTTCCTCCAAAAAGACTCTTCTGTGTATTTTTTGCTGCTCGATTTGAGGGTTTTTAGACAACACCTTGCGCATATCAGCAACAATATTCTGTGAAGTTGAAAAACAATACAACTTGTCACATCAGAAGAGTTTAAAAGTTCAGGTATAAAAGCATGTGTAAAACAAGAATATTTTCTCACATTAATTTTGCTGACATCCAGATGACTGATGGCAAGATGTGTTTTGATCCGCCAATGTGTCTTTTGAGTTAGATTCCTCACAATATTTACACTGAATTGGTGGTTAGGAATATGAACTGCTTCACGGTCATCACCTCTGATAATTGTCGGTGACCACCAACCAACGTGCTGAAAAAGAAGCAGAGTCAATTTCCATGGAACAAAATTATATATATAAAAGACTACTGTTTGAAGCACGTGACATGATTATGAATTAAGAAAATCAATGTAAGAGGCAGCCTGTGATAGTAGATATAACGGACCTCTACAGTGCCAGAAACTTCATAGCCTCCTATCTTGGTCTGTATCCACTCATTCAAAACAAAGGGCCGTGTAGCATGAATCATAATGCTTGAAAGAAAGTTAGTAAGTATCTGCACCATCCACAAAAGGTTTTATTTCCCACTGTAAAAAGATTTAATAGCCAAAGTATTTCACAAAGTATGTATCTCACCTCACGACCAGCGAGAGTGAGCAGTACTGTCCCCAGACCTCCAGCAGTTAGCCACTTTTGGGTAGAGAAACCCAAAAGCTCCATAAACAATGAAGCAGCAGCAACCCACGCAGCAGTGTAAACAGCTTTTCCAGCAAAACTGAAACCCATCTAGCATAACAATAAACAGATAAACATACTTTCGAATAAACCATAGTAGCTAAAATATATCATCATCCAATCTCAATTACAACTTGTGCATCAACCAACTGAGTTCTTGTATATATATGTTGGAATATTCCTTCAGAACAAGTAAAATAAACTAATTCAAATTCACAAAAGAATACAATTTAGAGGGGTAGAATGCTTATTTGTTCATGAGAGTAGCAATCTGAAGTACAGTTCTCACATATAGTATATCACCTTCTTTGATAGAAAGATTAGACGTGACACAAAGCTTAGTTAACTTTTCCTAAGAGGTAACTACTAAGGAAAACTTAGCCCTCCAGCTGAGACATCATATCATCGTATATTAGGAAGACCAATAACCATCAACAAAAAAAAGTTAGGATAGGGAGACATACATTTCTGGTGTCAGCAGGATTATTTGTCTCCATAAAAAATTTCTGCGCCTGCTGAAGTAGACTGCAGAAAACACATTGTATAACACGCTCAGTAACTAAAAACACATTTGGTCGATGGAAGTTTTATTTTCCTAGAATGTATCCTAATATTTGGCCTAATCCTTCTGCTGATGAACTCATTAAGTCTAAGCTATTCCAGGTAATTAAGGTCTTTTGATGACTTTTATTCTTAGACAAGTACTTCAATAGTGAAGTCCAACGTAGTAGTGTTCTAACAGAAGCAGGCTAGCAGATATACAGAAACTCTTGTTCACCTTGATAAGCAGCAGGCAAACGCTAACACCGTTGACATGGAGCGCGCAAAGCTAAGAAGGCGAGTTTTAATAGCCTGGCTTGCACTTGAAGACAATACTATCGGGTCCAATGTTCTGAGAGACAATTCCATATTAGTTTTAGTGAAGACATAAATTGTTAACTAGTTAAGAAACAAAAATCTTGTCCACCTGCATAAAAGGAGTGCTCCACTCCAAAGCAGCAAGGGCTGAAGATATGACACAACTATGTATTGCGTGCTGCTCTTTTGTGAGTTTGCATCATTTCCCTTCTGGAATCAAAGTTGCATCCACTAGGAATAAACTATACCAAGTACTCTAGGAACCGAAGGTTAAAGAATATATAAGAAAGAATGACATCTCACCTCAAACAAGGTAGTTCTGGTAAGGCGTAGAAGGGGTCTAAGCCCCCAGGTAGCAAATGCAAGAATCCCAACTGCTGTAATTAGTTTCATTAAATGAGGATTTCCACGTAAAGCATCATATGCCCTGATATTAATAACCAACATTTCAGGTGAAATGGCATAATTGAAAACTTGAAAATTTATTTGAAAGAGACCAAACATCGAATATATATCCTACCCCCATATTCAAATATGATCTCTTTTTGGTCTCAGTTGTAAGCAAAAACATGTGATGTGTGTGAACACTTTGTCAATTAAACCTACGTCACTCTTTAAATACTAGAAGTGAATAAAGGTTTGAGCATATAACCGTGTGAGTACTATTGCAGTTGATTTAACAATGGGGCCTTCACTTCCAACCCATGGAAAGAGAGCTGCTCGGCAAACGAATGCATTACACCTAGATGATACAGGGGCTTTTGAACCACTCAAGCTCTCGAGAAGCTGAAGACTCCAAATGTCTTGTCTCTAAGACAAAAAGGAGAGGAAACATAGAATTCATAGAAGCCCACGTGAAGGTTATACAATTAAGCATCCATAATTTACTTGAAACATGAAGCTCTGTTCCAGAAGGAGGAGATAGATAGAAAACACATAGTTTAAAGGAGACTGATATACTATAGAAGCAGACACAGAAGCATAAATAAGGATGTTACTGAAATTTTTTTTCCAAGTTTAAAGGAGAACACAATCCCAGCATTGGTAGAATACAATCAAATAAAACCCCAAATAGATTGACGATTCAAGAAATATAAGCCATTAAAACTATGAGAACAGCATATATGATAATACCGTGGAACATGATGAAAGACCTGTCCGTGTCAGATACACACGATTTTTACAAGCAACACTCTGCAGGAAACAGATAAACTATAAGTAAACACATAGGAATTAAGAAAACAAAATATAAAATTGGAAAAGGACACAAGTAGGCACATTATGGTATCCAGAAGCTTCATGGATCTTGTGATGAGAGAGAGGTAGTGAGACAGAACGCATCATCATCCCAAGTGTAGATAACTAAGCTTCCTATGCACAAATCAATTAGCGGAGCAACCTGCACAAAACAAAGAATCAGCTTCCAAGAATCTTGAACAGTAAAAATACGATCTCTGTACTCAAAACCGCCGAAACTTTTCAAAATTATCAAAAACAGTTTGCATGATTGCACAATAATAACTTCATATGCAAAAAATGATTGAAAAAACGTAATTATCAAGCCGATCATTGTCTAATCTAAACCAATTTCACATTATTCCTTCGGATCCTTCTAGTTTCTGACCAAATCGTAGCTACAGAAAACAAATTCGTTACCTACGGAGATGAGAAATCGAGAGCAATCTGATAAGACGAGTGGTTAAAATCAGAGAGAAACGGTGAGCTTTTTTTTCTTATTGTGAAAACAAAACAACAAGACATGCATCTAGCTAACGTGTGCTATGAGATGACGTCTCCTTCTCTCTTTCTTTCTCTAAAATGCGCCAATTGTGGCAATTCGCAGCCTCATCATCAAAACAAATGAAAGTTTTTGGATAGAGGAAAAGGAATGATGAAGAAAGAAGATATTTCGATTTTTCTGTGGTCCCGCAAAATTACAGTTTTCACTCTTATCCTCAAATGCACACCGCTTTTCCTCCGCATGCTTCCCACGTGATCAACTAATTATCAAATGGACCGTTGGATGTATGAAGAGTTACATGAATCGCTTCACCCACCAATTAGTATATGAGTCGACCCAGTTTTTGATCCAGACCCAATAACATGTTTTTTTTAACCACAGAAACTTTATTAGATTATAGAGTATAAGGTGAATACAAATAATCAATTAGCCAAATAGGAGGAGTATTAAAAAAATTTGATTGATTATAATCGTCCATGGCCTTCTTTGGAATGATATTAGCAGCTTGATTCCTTTTTGATTTACCTGAGTTGTAGAATACTTTGGCAAGAACTTCATCTAATATCTAAATGTCATATAACAAATTTTCTCACTCTAAACTTTATTGAGATGATTGATTATGTTGACAAGCTAAAAATTATTTCTTTCAAACCTAACACTACTCTAATCTTTAAGCCAAATTTGTTGTAAAGCTTAGAGATATTCTTGTGCCTCGTCTTCTAGACACGATTTAATCCCACCAAGTTTAGCCAAACTTAAACTCAAGAAAAATCCATCATCTCGGATAATCAATTGATCCATGTGAACTCATTTTCATTGTGATAACTACAACCAAAGTTGCATTTAAGCCAACTTAATAGAGGAGTTTCCCACTGCGCCCATTTTTGAACCATGAACCGAGTCTTTGAAGGATGATTCATAACATTATTCTACCATTATGCATTAGCTTCCCCTGCACGTAACACATCAGCCATTGGATAGACATACTCTGTTGTGAATCCTCATTCAAAAAGACATAAGTTGGTGTTGGGTCAAAATCAACGGCTAAAATCCTTTGAAAAATTATACATTAAGTAAATATAAGTTGAAAATGTCAAAAAAAACTATACGGCATAAGCCAAACCAATTTGCATAAGGATACAAGAACAAACTTCATATATTTAATCCCGGACAAGGAATAAATAATTTCTTTATAAGCATGAAAATATCGGAAAAACGTTTTTGTAAAAGGTTTTTACGATAAATGAAGACCGGCCTCGCCAACAGGCGACGAGACTCGCCAACAGATGAGAAATCTCAACATCTCAAAATCAACGTCCATGATTACTACTCTTAAGGAAATTTCTCAAAATAGTTTCATAAAAGTCTTAAGTAGAAAACTTGGAAGTAAGGAGTCCTCAAACAATGATTGTTCGATCTCTTAATAAACAACTTCCGAAAGATTGATGGAACAAGACAAGTCAATTCCAACAGTTTCCCGCTGTCCATGTTGCCAACAGGCGACCAAACTTGGCCAATCCAGGTCATCATCAGGCGACTAGGACTAAGCTCGTCCAGGTTGCCAGTAGGCGACTAGGACTCGGCTCGCCTAGGTCGCCAGCAGGCGAGCAATCCAGCCCGTCTGTGGGAACCTAAAATAAAAACTGACTTTCCATAAGGTCCTAGATTTCTGCTAAACCACACAACAAACAATCAAATACACGATAAAACAGACAAAAATAAAAGATGAATCGAAAAGAGAGCAAAATAAGTCTTATTCTGAATCTGCGTATGAGCGTAAGACTTGTAAACCTAGTTGAGTCACAGCTCGATAAAAAAACAGAGAGTTTCCTATTGCTCGAAGTGCTAAGTTGCTATGAAAAAATTCTCTCTTGCGCCTCTCGCCTTGGCATCTCTTATATACTCCTCCTAGGTCGGTTTGCCCTTTCCTTTTCTGCCCCCGGGTCGAGTTTATAACTTCGCGGAAATATTCCATTTTCCTTTGATCTTCATGATTATCCTTGAAACTTGATATTTATCTTTGAAATTTGACATTTATCTTCTCTTATGTATAATAGACAGACCATCAAAAAATCGTAAGTGGGTTTTAGCCGTGCTTTAGACATTTTGGGTTATTTTTGACTTAGGCGTTTTTACGATTTCTTTGAGAAATCACCTTCGTAACGACGTCGGTTTTAAGAAATAACTTAAATTAATCATATAATCGAGGCAAATATAATGTTTAAGTTAATCATTTCTGTTTTAGATGATCGATTCAAACTTATAAGAGAAAATAAGTGTTTGCGTTTTTTATCGTAAAGTTTCAATGGTAACTCCAATCGATACGAAAAAGAGACATTGCAATCATGACTCAAAGGAGAGAGCTACGAGGGTGAGACGAGAGTGCATGATAATGATAAGATGCAATAGTGGTCACCATACGGTGGGTTGGTCTTCGTCGATCTAACTTGCCACACGGCGAGTGGGACGAAGCTGACCCAACTCACCATACAACGGATGGGATGAAGCCGAGCCAACTCGCCATATGGAGAATGGGACAAGCCTGACCCGACTCGCCATGCGGTCAGTGTGACAAGGCTGAACCAACTTGCCATATGGCGAGTGAGACGAAAGCGACCCAACTCGCCATATTCATATGGCGAATGGGACGAGGCTGAACCAACTCGTCATACGGCGAGTGGGGCGAAGCCGACCCAACTCGCCATATGGTGAGTGGGACTAGGCTGACCCAACTCGCCATACGACGAGTGGGACGAAGCCAAACCAACTCGCCAATTTGCAAGTATGTCAAGGCTGACCCAACTCGCCATACGGCGAGTGGGACAAAACCGACCCAACTTGCCATATGGTGAGTTGGGCGAGGCCGAGGAGGAGTCGTAGCTCCCTTCGGGCGACTTGGACGGTAGGGAAGTGATGGTCGGCCTTTTTCCAATTTTGTCATTTGTTTCCCGGAAGTTGTTTGCTAAGAGATTTGATTATCTAATCCAAGAACTTGTTGTATAATTCTTTTTAAAATTATATGAAGTTTTAGTCCTGAATTTCTACTCCTTTTTTAGAGAAGAAATATTTCTTATGAAATTTCAGGCATTGATTCTGTCGTGACCAATTTTGACCCTAACACTGTCCAGGTTGCCAACAGGCTACTAGGAGCCGGCCGGTCCCGATCGCTAACAAGCGACCACGATATGTTTCGTCCATCTCGCCATCAGGCAAGTTGGTTCTTGTACGACCAACTCGCCATCGGGCGACTTGGGTCAAGTCCGACCAACTCACAATCAGGTGACTTGGGTCAGGTCCGACCAACTCGCAATCAGGCGAGTTGGGTCAGGACCATCCAAGTCGCCATCAGGCAAGTTGGGTTGTGTTCGTCCAACTCGCCATCAGGCTAGTTGGGTCCGGACCGTCCAAGTCGCCATCAGGCGAGTTGGGTTGAATCTTTCCAACTCGCCATCAGGCGACGAACACCCCCTTTTTGGCCTTGACCAAACTGTCTCTTGTTTCGTTTTGATTAGAGTTACCATTGAAACTTTACAAAGACTTGTTTTTCTGTATGAATTTGAATCAATCATATAAAATGATAACGGTTAACTTAGCACCACAGTTATATCAACTATATGATTGGTTTTCACTAAACCGACGTCATAAAGGTGATTTCTCAAATAAATCGTAAAAACACTTAAGTCAAAAGAAGGCCCAAAAAGGTTTAAATGCGGCAAAAGCCCACTTACGGTTTTGGACAAGAATAAGACCAAAAATACTATGACGGTCTATCTGATATTCAGAAAAGAAGATAATGTTATGTTTCCATGATAATCACGAAGATCAAAAGGATAAAGAAGATTTCCGCAAAAAGATATACTCAAATTGGGGAAAAAAGGGAAAGACGGCTGACCTTGGATGCATATATAAGAGGAAACAAGGAAAGGAGCACACAGACGATTCTTTTAGACTATTAGACTTTCTGCACTTAGAAACTCCAAGCATTATTTCCGACATATCTGTTTCTATGGCTGGCACTTGATTACTAGACGAACTTGCATAGGCAGTTCGATCTCTTGTTCCACTCTTTTAATTAAATTACGTTTGGCTTGATTCTCAAAAAGGGTACATAAGCAGCCTTTCATAAGGTTCAGTCGGAAATCAATCAAAACCTTTTACGTATCTTTTTGGTCTTTTGTTATCGAGCTGTGAATTAACTAGGTCTAAGGTTTTGGGTGGTTTGAATTAGATAACTCGCCGACAGCTCTTGCGGCCGAAGCTTTTATAATCTTTTGTAACGATCGCTACACTCTTTCGCGGATTCAAAATAAGATCAACTTTTTCTAAATTTGTTTTGTTGTCTTTCTATATTTTCCGTATTTATTTGGTCACTTGTCGTTGGCTATCGCAGAGAATCTGGACCTCAGGGAAATTTTGGGTTTCTTAACTTTTCTCCGCTTACGGAAATCGACAGTGAGAATTTCGGTTCCCACAGTTTGGCGCTAGAAGGAAGGGGGTGGGATTACTCTAACTCACTGCCGTAGAACGCTTGATCGAAACAATGTCTGGAAATATGACAGACAAACTCGCAACTCGCAAAAATGCTGGTAAAAAGACTCTAGCAGCGACTGCTCCTATGCCAATGCTTTTGCAAACGCTGCAGTGTTCGAAGAAATAAAAAACCTAGTCGCGACTTTTCGCCATGAGAAGAGCACCAAAACGAGCTCACTGTTTCTCTGTCTAAACAGAAAGGACAGCGATAAAATATATCAAAATCCCGTAAAATTCGTTATATTACCGAGTTGGAGAAATCTCAGCGCGTAAAGGTTCGAAGAAAAGACATTTTCCGAAAAAGTTTAAGAAAAATAAAACTTGCTCTCCATGAAACTGCAGAGAACCCCTAGGCTACTCTCGGAAAAAGGAATCACAGCAAATTGGGTACGCAACTCACCTTTGTACTTCTTCCAAATAACTTCCATAAAAATCTTTGGAGAAATAAAACTTGCTTCCACCCCCTAAGTCGCGTAGAAAACCTAGATTACTTGCGGAAATAGAAGAACGGAAATCAAGTTGCCAATTCCACACAGTTGTATTTCTTCCAAATAATTTTCAAAAAAATGAAGTTGATCTCTATTGAACCACTTGAAACCTAAAACGGCTGACAAAGACTAAACTAAGCAAAATGGGGGATCATGTCCCTACTGGTAAAAGTTTTCTAAAACCAAAGATTTCGTAAAAGTTCAAGTGTCGCTTCTATAGTAACATATTCAGTGAATTTTCTATGATTGTCACCTAAGCTTACTTCGGAAAAACTAATCAAAACTCATTTGGATCAATCCTATGGAAATGAGAAAATTTCTGATTTAGATTAGTCGCAATAATTAAGCTCACCACAGCCAGAGTTTCTGATACTAGAACTCAGAAACAAAATTTGCGGAGCAGACGCAAAAAATGAAATTTCCGAAAAGCGGCTCTCGTACAGCCAAATTCAAAAACCTGTTTACAGAACAAACTTTTTAAATTAAGCTCTACAACATTTTACGAAACAGTTTTCATAAAATTAAACTCATAACATTTTGCAGAATAACTTTCGTAAAATTATGCTCGACAACATGTTACAAAACATCTTTCGTAAAATTAAACGAGGTAGTAATTTATGATACATCATTCGTAAGACTTGAGAAGTGAACTTTTCCCATCGGCCTCTATCCTTGGTCTCACTGTCCTCTCTCTAAAGGGATTCTTCCATATTTCCAAATATGGAAGAGTTTAACCTACTAAACCGACATCTATTCGACTATATAAGGGATAGACATTCAGAGACTTAGAGATTACAACTAGGCGGCTAGAAATAGAGTTTATACACCACATGGTGTAGTCTCTGCTCAAACGATCAATAAAACACCTCTTTAGTCTCAACTAGGGTCAGTCCGCGCTTCGCGCGGGATATTGTATAATTTGTTAAATATTTTTTATTTAAATTATTTTTGTCATATATCATATATCATGTATTATTTTGTAATTTTATTTTTTAATTTAAAATATTTGATATTTTGATATTCAATATCTAGTTAGTTGAGATTAACTAAATTTCTTATAAATTGCTTATTGAAATAGTTTTAATGAGGATATGTTTCGTAGTATAGATCTTTTGAGATGTTTTATTTTATTTTAGGTCACTTATTTTTATTTCTACTTTTATATTTTCATTGTTAGGTTATTTTTATTGTGAATCTTTTTCATATTGTGCAAATAAATATTATTTATTTTCATATCTAAGATAGATTTGAAGTTTTCTTTTGAAAATCATATTGTTGCATCTTTTTTTAAAAAATACATTTTTTTGCAATACAATAACTCCAGTTTCATGATCAGGACTCTAGAGGAAACTAAGAGACTGGTTGAGAATTTTGTGTCTAGAAACAATACCAAGAATGAAGATATGCACATGATGAAATCGGCTGAAATATATGGTGATAAGGTCGATGTGTTCAAAGCCAAAATTGATTTTGTTCATGAAGTCTCAATGGTGGAACAGGCTGCAGAAAAGGATGTGAATCACATCGATAAAGCTGATTTTCAGGACCATATTCAGAGGTTGGAATCTATGATGGAACTAGACCTAGAAATTCAGCAGAAGATGAGTGCATACTTAAATCAAAGGTTAGATTTTGTCTACAATGAGCTGAGTGGAAATTTGAAGCATTGGACGCTCATGTCATGAAGTTAGACACCCAAGTTTTTCAAACTGCAGAAATTGTGAAGAAGCAAGAGGCTCTGGTTGAAGGGAAATCTAAGGAAAGCGAGATGCACCAGGTCCATGCCATATTAGATGATGATTTCAGGGAAGTTGTCAAGAATGAGAAGCTGGAAGAAGATGATTTTCTAGTCAGACTTCATGTCATTCGACAGTGGTTATTGGTGTCGAGCGACACTAGAACCAGAGCAATCAACCTTAGATGAAAGTGACTATCGACACACTATGCTTATCAATCAACATGTTTCTGAAGACACTGCACTAGAAGAGAGTGTCGATTGACACACAACCAATGTCGATTGATGCCATATGGACGAACATGAAATTATCATGGATCAGCAGGCAGCGAAAGAAAGAAATCCAATTGGGAAGAGAGTAAAATATAGGAAGCCATATATTCCCAAACACATCATGAGAGAAGTTAACAAAGCTGAACTTGATGGATTTCACAAGAGAGTGAAAAGGCTTCCTAAGGATATGTGATATAGCCTATTTATTATCAGTTATAGGTTCTATTTAGAGTCTATTATGTGTGTCTAGACTATGTTTTAGAGTTTTTATATGTCCAAGAACGTTTTGGAGATATATGAGATACTTGGAGCTTTTGGATCATGTAGAGGAGAAGAATCCGTAGTTGATGATATATGGAGTCGACGAAGCCATTGATCGATGGAATACACTTGGCGTCGACCAAATATTAAAGCCCAAGGTCGATCAATGTAGCACACTTGCCATCGCTCGATGACAACATATTTCAAAGCCCAAGTCAGGATGACGAAAATGCACTGGACGAGTTTTGACCTAAATTTAGGGTTTTATATTTATGTCTTGAGAAGACAAAGAATAACAAAAGAAGAGGAGACAAATCATTTTAGTACTATTCATATTGTATTAGGGGTAGGAGATAAAGGGAAGACTCCTTTAGAGTTCTCTTGGAACTCCTTTGGTTTTTTATCTATTTTATATTTCATATTTATTTCATCTATGATTTATGTGAAAAAGATCATGTTTGAGTAGTTATCAATTAGATTTAGGGTTGAATGATAGCAATCATGGATTAGCCCAAAAATAGGATTGCTAGGTTAAGTTAATATCCATCAATTGAGTTGTGCTTAATGCTTGCATTCTATAGTATCTAACTAAGATCTCGATGATAGGACATGGACAACGATAAGAGTAGGTTATGTGCGATAATAGATTCTGTTAAACTAGGTTGTTAGGCGCATGCGAGAGCTGGTCTAATAAGTATAGTGGAATTATCAAATCTCGCCCATATTTTCTTCTGATTTCACCGTTGATCGACATCAGGCCTTAGCCGTCGATCGATGGTCTTTCCCTTTGCTCGCATATGAGAGTTGGAGTTAAAAATGTCAGAATAGTTAACATTTGAGTTCTAAAATTATTTATATTTCCATGCTTCGTATCCCCAATAATTCATTTAGCTTAAAACCCTAGATCTAGCATATTTACATTCATATTTACATCTAGTTAATTAATAGCATATTTTCATAGTTGCATTAGTAGCATATTTCCATATTGCATCCTACTTCTTGAAAATGAATATTTCCTTAAATTAATTGTTTACCACCAATATATATATTTACCTAGCTTAATCTTTAAAAATAAGAAATCTATTATGTGTCTTTGCTCTCTGTGGCTTTGATCCCTAATTACTACACATGATCTTTCTTGGGAATATTATTATTGTGTGTGTTAGATTATGGTTAATTTGATAGTTAATTGTTTAAGATTTTATAGCCTGCTATAACAATAAACAACACACCATGTCAAATTTGGCACCGTTTTCGGGGAGCATTGATCACCATTAGATTTAATTTCTAGGATTTAGTCTAGGTTTGTTCTTGATTTTTAAGTTACTAATAATTTTTCTTTTCCTTTGTTTTCAGGTACATGCAAAGAAGCACCATGAGCAATAAAGAACAAGAAATACCATTATCCTCTGACCCTGACAGATTTGAACGTAAGATCCGCTAAGAAAGACGACATGCATCGATCAACAACACTTTACCGCGTCGACTGACACTTCTTCAAGGACTGTATCGACCGACATCTGAACTCCACCATCGACTGATACTGATCAATTAGCATTGATCGACATCAACCGATCCATATCGATCAACAGAAGCAGACGAGTTCAGATGGTTGCAACTTTAATACTGATTAGGAATGAGAATGGAGACATGCGTGACCCTGACGGTCACATGTGTAATGCAGCAGGTCAGAAGATAGACGATCATGGGATTATAATCCCTGATACAAAAGCAGAAGCAGACGCTGCAGAAGCTCAACCTTAAGCTAATGCCCAAGCTGCTCAGAGAGCACTGGCTGACTACAACCGTCCATACCAATACTACACCAACAGATCCACCATCCGTCCTCAAGCTTTTCAAAGACATGATTTTGAAATCAAGCCCACCTTTTTCGGACTTGTAGCACATACACCCTACCATGGGCTACAACATGAGAACCCAATGGATCATCTGGAGCGATTTGAGGATCTAGTGACTGCCATTAAAGCAAATGGAATCCCTTAAGATTATCTTTTTGTAAGCTCTTCTAGTACTCACTTATTGGAGAAGCTTCATATTGGTTCAAGCAATTACCACCAGGATCCCTGACATCAAGAATGCTCTCTTGCGCAACTTCTTTGATGATGCAAGAATAGAAGAACTGAGCATCAAGATTTCTACCTTTTCACAAGACCCTTCAGAATCTTACAGAAACTCCTCGATCAGATTAAAATCATACTAGAGAGATTGTCCACATCATGGGTTCAACGAAGTGCAACTTCTCGGCACTTTCTTTAGATGTATTGGATTACAATACCAGATGGCTTTGGACACAGCCAGTAAAGAAAATTTTAGCACCAGGAGTCATGAAGAGGCTACAAGGTTGATTGAGAATCTGGCATCCAACAGCAACACCAAAAACACAGACTTTGAGAGAAAAAAATCAGCTCCAACAATGAGCAAAGAGTAGATTGAAGAAGTCAAGGCAAAACTGGATAGTGTTCAGAAGTTTCTCAGGAAGCAGGTCACTTTTGCAGAAGTGGAAGCAATAGAGTCTGGAGATGATGAGATTGAAGAGGATGTGACCTACGTTGATGGGAATGGTTTCCAGAGACAAGAGAATCAAAGTTTCAACAAGAACTACTATGGGAATGGTCAAAGGAGTAATTTTAATCAAAGTTCACAGCGAAGGCCCTTCAACAACAACATAGCTTATGAGTCTTCCTATTACCAGAACCCTCCTCCAGAAGCTCAAGAAAGCAAGATTGAAGCAATCGTTGACAGAGTTTTAGAGGGACAATAGAAGATGCCTGTGAATTTCAATGGAAAGATAGATGGGTTGTACCTCAACCTCAACACCAAATTTGAAAATCTCAACACCCATGTAAAGACGCTGGAGAATCGGGTGAGGTAGACAAGTGAAACTATTAGGAGACATGAGAGCCTGATCAAGGAGAAAATAGAGGCTGGACAGAATCACCACGTCAATGCATTGACTGATGATGATTTTTGGGTATAAGTCAAGAGAGAAAAGCTACAAGAAGGGGATTCCCGTGTGGAAAATTCATGTTTGTTCGACAGGTCGCGCATGCATTGATCGATGCAGGTCAAGGCGCATCGATCGACGGTACCCATGGAGTTAGCAGAATCAGGAAAACCCTCAACCATCGATCTATGGAGCGATGGTAGAATTGATCAATGGTTTCCAGCAACGAAACAAATTCATCTGCCAAAAGTCACGAATATGACAACTCGAGAGTAGAGGATCATTCTGAAAAAGAAAAGTGATCATGGGAAGTTTGTGATTCCATGCTTGATCAAAAGTTACGATTTTCCCAATGCCCTCTACGACACTGGATCATCATTGAGCATCATACCCAAAGCTATGACAGAAAAGTTGAACCTGGGAGTGGATTGCTCCAGAGTGGATTAAGGGGGTATTTGTAGAAATGTCATACTGCAGATTCAGAATGTCCTAGTCTCTATAAAATTCCATGTGATGGATATCCAGTTCAATTGGAACTCTTTGCTACTACTTGGGAGAGCATTCATGGCTACCGTAGGTGCTATCTACAACTTGAGGACTAACAGGTTGTGCCTTTCCTTGATTGATCCTAATGTTAATTATGAAATTTATAAGAATAAACCTCCATTCACGAAGTTGTCTAATGATGTAGAACTTGTGGCCACATGCTTATGCAATTATGAGTTCAATGAGGAGTCTGAAGATGGAGCATCGATTGACACCCAACCCAGAGAATCGATCGATGCGTTTGATGTTCAGCAATCTGTCAACATCCACCAATCGTTATCGATCGACGGTCTAACCCCAGAACCGATCAACACATGCCACGCAGATGGCAGTTACACCCCAGCCTACCTCAAGTACGACGAAGATTACAAAGAAGAAAAGCTAATCGAGTACTGTGGTATTGCAATGGAAGAGGCTGGTATTTTTCAAGTTTCCCATCAACTAGAGAAATCGACATTGATCGACAGCAACCATTCGCTATCGATCGATACTGATCAAGAAGCAGAGTCCGATGTAGAATGATGAATGCTAAATGTCACGCAAGAACTACAGATGGCACAATGCTAAATGTCACGAGGGAAGATATAGCTGATATACTTGCAATGGCCAATGGAGCTGGAAATCTATTCATGCAACAACTTGGTAATCAAGCATCACTCGACGTCCACCATACACCATTGATCGATGGAGAAGGAGAGCTGATTAAATATCACGACCTAGTATTGGAAGACGCCATCTGGGCAAAAGTAGATAAACGCACATCGATCGATGGACCTCATTCAGCATCGTTCGACATTGAGAAGCAGGAGAACAAGCCGATCGTTAATATTCCATACACGTCTCGACATCTTAGATCGATCAACAGTAGACATCGTGCATCGATCGATAACACCCTTCCGAAGTTTAACAAACTTCATACTTCAACCACCTATAATCTGAAGAGTCCAACATCGATCGACGGGCAACCCAGCATCGATCGACGGGCAACCCAGCATCGATCGACGGGCAACCCAGCATTGATCAACGGCTGTATCGAGCATGATGCAAGAGCCTATGATGCTAAGGGCAGAAGAATTTATTATTGGAAAAAGAAAGGTGAGTATGACATGTACAGAGATGAGAATGGTAATGCACAAGCTACATATAGAAGAGTAGTGAGTGTGCAAGCTGAAGACATCAAAGCAGTTCTAGAGAGAGCTACTATGTTTGACCAGAGCTACATATGCTTACCAGAACATGAAGGAAGGATCAATATGTCTAAAGAGAATCAAAGGACATACAATATAGAAGAGATTGATGATATTGTGCATGATATCTACAAAGCTCAAGAGATGTCACCGAATGAATGCTACACAAGACTTGATGATGTCTACTATCCTATAGATAGATGCCTTACCAGTCTAACTACATGCATGGATGAGATGAAACAAGATCTGGATAATATACAAAGACAACATGCGATTTGGCCAGACGAACGAGCATCGATCAACAGTACCCTACGACCATCGATCAACACTAAAGCCAACAGACATAAGACATCAGCAAAAACATAATTAGAAGTTAGGTTTGATGAGATTGCCTTTTCTTAGAGCCTAATGAAAGAAGATATTTCTCAACAGTTGGAAGATATATCTGAGACTACAACTGTAAGACTTAGAATGCTACAACGCGGTATAGAGAACCTACAAAAAAGAATGCATTCAATGGAGGTTGCAAGAGAGGTTACAAAGAATGAGAAAACCAAAAGTGATGAAGCAATGAGGAGCTTCATTGGTACATGGTTTCAGAAAAGCATAGAAGATATAGACACTTGTTTTCCAAGTGTTGATCCACCTCTATACTAGTCAGAAAGTTCAAACGTCGAGCTTAAGACTATAACCAAGCCCTGAGTGGGAGACAACCTACTGTTTAGTAAGTTTTAATTAGTTTTAGATTATATTAGTCTAATTTCAGATTTTATTATATTATTGTAGGTTTTTAAAAGAAAAAGGAAGATAGTTTGTACAGAGCATCGACCGATACTTGATCATTGTCGATCGACGGAGTAACCCTAGCATCAATCGATCGCCACTTAACAGTGTCGATCGACGGTCACCATCAACAAGTAGGTATACCATTTTCCTTGATTAAATTTTTTCCTTTTGATTTATTTTATTTACCAATCTCAGACTGTATAACACTAGTGATAGTGTTTTTTAGTTTGGGGAAAGTTTACTAATATTGTTTTCTATTTTGAGTTTTATACTTATAAAAAAGAATAGAAACTTACAGGTGTACCATCGATCGATTAAAAAGAATCCACATCGATCGACCATGGATCATGACCATTGATTAACATCAATATTGTGACATCGATCGACACTCTATTACAGAATCTGGTATCGAGTTTTTATCTTAACTATTTACTTATGATTTAAATTTTCCTAACCAATCAGAAACAGATTACACTGGGGACAGTGTAATTTATGTCTGGGGAGGTTTGCTTATGCTATTTGATTTTTTTTTTTTGAGTTTTATTTGCTATATATATATATATATATATAAGTTTTTCAAAAAAAAAATAGTGAGTCAAAAAGGGGATTATGATCAAGATTTATTATTGACCAATCACACTTTAGCACCATTCTTAGAAGGTTGTTTGTAGAGAATACTAGAGATACCAAAGTGGATCATCCTACCATTATATCACACTTGCTTAGAAAGTTTGAAGGAACTGAAGCTGATTTTAAACACTAATCCTGACATTATTAGCTTGTTTTAGGGCTTGGTATACATTGGATCGGATTTCTTCTACAGGTTTGTAGGTACAAGTTATTGCACCTTTGGTTCCTTTCTCTCTCTCTCTCTTCAATGTCTACTTAAAAGCTTAAAAGATTAAGATGACTTCCCGAGATGCAGAGGGGTAAGTACATTACCAATGACTCCATTATTCTAATTTAGAGGAATGATCACATATTGTTGGAAACGAGGAATAGGTCAATTACCAATGACCCACTATTCGCCTACAACTTTGCCCAAAAAAACAAAAAAACTAAAAGAAAACGAAAAAGGGAAAAATAAAAGAAGAAGAGATCTAAAAAGATTCAGAGAAGAAAGAAAAGAGGTGAGAAAGGGACCATAAAAGACTTTGCGCCTAGTTGTTCAGATACTTGCAGAGGTAAAAATCCATGTGTCCTTTGATCGATACTCCCAAGGTAAAGCATACACTATTATTTTATGCAAAGAAGTGAGATTAGTAGAGGGGCGAGTCAAGCTAGTATTTGTTAAGTTGTTGGTAGAATGGATTTAGTTGTTATACTAGGATAGGGTACATACAGTTTCTCTGTGATTGACTTGATAGGATGTGGTTGCAACAAATTAGGGTGATAGTATTACTTAGATATTATATGAGTCTCCACTTTTCAAAACCTCTTTCACAGACTTTGTTTGCTTGAGGACAAGCAAAAAGTTAAGTCTGAGGAGTTGATATATCCTATTTATTACCAGCTTTAGGTCATGTAATAGGCTCTATTTAGAGTCTATTATGTGTGTCTAGGCTATGTTTTAAAGTATTTAAAGGTCCAAGAACTTTTTGGAGATATATGAGATACTTGAAGCTTTTGGAGCATTTGTAGCTGATGATCTAGGGATTTGATGAAGCCATCGATCGATGAAATACACTTGGTGTCGACCGATGATTAAAGCCCAAGGTTGATCGACGTAGCACACTGACTCGGTGTATATTTTGTTCTAGTAGGGTAATGAATATCCTAAACAATCTACTATCAAATTAACCTAATCTTAACACATTCTATAATACTCTTGTCAAAAGAAATCACGTGTAGTACTTAGGGATCGAATCCACAGAGAGCAAAGGCATACAATAGATTTCTTATTTCTAAAGACTAAGCTAAGTGAATATATATATATATATTAGTAATGAATAACCAGATTAAGGAAATATTACTTGTCAAGAAGTAGGATGCAATATGGAAATATGCTACTAATGAAAAATATAAAAATATTTTAGATGTAAATTTAAATGTAAATATGCTAGATCTAGGTTCTAAGCTTTATGAATTATAATGGATAAGAGGCACAAAAATTTAAATATTCTAGAACTCAAATGTTAACTATTATGATCCTTTTAGCTCCAACTCTCGTATGCGAGAAAAAAGAATGACCATCGATCGACAACTAAGGGCTGGTGTCGATCGATAGCTAAAGCCTGGTGTCGATCGACGGTGAAATCATAAGGAAGTATGGGTAAGATTTGATAAGTCCACCAAACTTATTAGACCACCTCTCGCATGTATCTAACAGCCTAATTCAACAGGATCTATTATAGCATAGAACCTACTCTCGTAGTTGACCATGTCGTATCATCGAGATCCTAGTTAGCTACTCTAAAATACAAGCATTAAGCACAACTCAATTGATGGATATTAACTTAACCTAACAATCCTATTTTTGGGCTAATCCATAAATGTTAACATTCAACCCTAAATCTAATTAGTACCTACTCAAGCATGATCTTTATCACATAAATCATAGATGAATAAAATAGATATAATATCGAATATAAAAACCAAAGAAGTTCCAAGAGGACTCTGAAGGAGTCTCTCCTTTATCTCCTAATACAAAATGAATCTAAAATGCTCTGTATATTTCTGTCTCTTCTTTGTCTCTCAAGACATACATATAAATATAAAAACCCTAAGTCTATGTCAAAAACTCGTCCAAGGTATTTTTGTCTTTCTGGCTTGGGCTTTGATCATCGATTGATGGCAAGTGTACTACATCGATCGATCTCGAGCGTCGTTCATCGGTCGACGTCAAGTGTGTTCCATCGATCCATGGCTTTGTCGACTCCCTAGATAATCAACTACAGATTCTTCTCTTCTAAATGCTCCAAAAGCTCCAAGTATCTCATATATCTCCAAAAAAAATTTTGACCTGTAAATACTCCAAAACATAACGAAGACACACATAATAGACTCTAAATAGAGCCTATAACATGGCCTAAAACTAGTAATAAATAGGCTATATCAACTCCCCTAGATTTAACCTTTTGCTTATCCTCAAGCAAACAAGTCTGTGAAAGAGGTTTCTAAAAGTGGGGACTCACATAATATCTAAGTATAACTATCCCCCTACTTTGTTGCAACCACATCCTATCAAGTCAATCACATAGAAACTTTATATACCCTATCCTAGTATAGCAACCAAATTCATTCTACCAACAACCTAGCAAATACTAGCTTGACTCGCCCCTCTATTGATATCATTTCTTTGCATAAAATAAAAGTGAATGATTTACCTTGGGATTATCGATCAACGGACACATGGGTTCTTACCTCTGCAAGTATCTGAACAACTAGGTACAAAGTCTTCTTTGATCAATTTCTTCCCTCTTTTTCTCTCTTCTCAGAATCTTTTTAGATCTCTTCTTTTTGTTATTTTTCTTTTGTTTTTCTTTTTCTTTTTGGGCAAAGTTGTAGGCGAATAATGTGGTCATAGGTAATTTACCTACCCTCACTTCCAGCAATGTGTGATCATTCCTTTGAATTAGAATAATGGGGTCATAGATAATGTACTTACCCCTGTACATCTTGGGAAATCATCTCAATCTTTTAGACTTTTAAGTATATGCTGAAGAGAGAGAGAAGGGAACCAAAGGTGCAATGACTTGCACCTACAAACTTGCAAAAGGAACCCGATCCAGTGTATACCAAGCTCCAAAGCAAGCTGATAATGTCATGATTAGTGCTGGAAATCAGCTTCGGTTCCTTCAAACTTTCTAAGCAAGTGTGATATATTGGCATGATGATCCACTTTAATATTTCTAGTAATCTCTGCAAATAACCTTCTAAAAATGGTGCTAAAGTTAGGTTAGTCAATAATAAATTTTTGATCATAATCCCTTATTGACTCAATAAAACTTTTTGAATTTTTTTTATATATAGCAAATAAAACTCAAAACAAATCAAATAGTATTAGCGAACCTCCCCCAGACTTAAATTACACTGTCCCAGTGTACTCCGCCCCGGTTTGGTTAGGAAAATTAAATCATAAGTAATAGTTTAGGTAAGAAACTCAATACCAGACTCTATAATGAGTGTCGATCGACGCGAGGTATGATATGTCGATCGATGGTCGCGATCCATTATCGACTGATGGTGACTCTGTGGTGTCGATCGATGTCTGACCTTTAAGTTTCTCCTCCTCTTTTTTTATATATAAGTATAAAACTCAAAAATAGAAAACTATATTAGTAAAACGTCTTCCAGACTTAAAAAACACTATCACGAGTGTTATTCAGTCTGAGATTGATGAGGAAAATAAATCATAAAGATACAATTTGATAAAGGAAAATGGTATACCTGTCTGTTGATGGTGACCGTTGATCGACACAATTAAGTGGCGATCGATCGATGCGTGGAATACTCCATCGATAGATAATGATCAAGTGTCGATTTGATGCTCTATGCAGACTCATGTTCCTTTTTCTTAAAAACCTGTAATAATATAATAAAATCTAAAATTAGACTAATGTGATGAAGAAAATAATTAAAACTTACTAAAGAGTGGGTTGCCTCCCACTCAACGCTTGGTTATAGTCTTAAGCTCGACGTTTGAACTTTCTGACTAGTATGGAGGTGGATAAACACTTGGAAAACAAGTGTTTACATCTTCTCTGCTCATCTGAAACCATGTACCAATGAAGCTCCTCACTGCTTCATCACTCATGGTTTTCTCATTCTTTGTAACCTCTCTAGCAACCTCCATTGAATGCATTCTTCTTTGTAGGTTCTCAATATTGCGGTGTAGCATTCTAAGTCTTGCAGTTGTAGTCTCTGATATGTCTTTCAGTTGTTGAGGAATATCTTCCTTCATTAGGCTCTGAAAAAAGCAATCTCATCAAACCTATCTTCCAGCCGTGTTTCTGCTGCTGTCTTATGCCGGTTGGCTTCAGTGTCGATCGATGGTCGTAGGGTACTGTCGATCGATGCTCGTTCGTCTGGCCTAATCGCATGTTGTCTTTGTATATTATCCAGATCTTGCTTCATCTCATCCATGCGTGTAGTCAGACTAGTATGACATTTTGTCTATAGGATAGTAGACATCATCAAGCCTTGTGTAGAAATCCTCTAGTGACATCTCTTGAGCTTTGTAGACCTCATGCACAATATCATCAATTTATGTTCTGCTGTATGTCCTTTGATCTTCCATATGCATATTGATCCTTGCTGCATGTTCTGGTAGACATATGTAACTCTGCTCAAACATAGTAGCTCTCTCTAGAACTGCTACGATGTCTTCAGCTTGCACATTCACTACTCTTCCGTCTGTAGCTCGTGCATTAACATTTTCATCTTTGTAGATGTCATACTCAACTTTCTTTTTCCAATGGAAAATTCTTCTTTCTTTAGCATCCATAAGCTCTCGTTCCATGCTTGATACAACCATCGATCAATGATGGGTTTGTCCTGTCGAACGATGCTTAACTCCCTGGATAGTAGGCAGTTGAAGTACGAAGTTTGTGGAACTTTGGAACGGAACCATCGATCGATGCGTGATGTCTGCTGTTGATCGATCTGAGATGTGGAGGCGTGTAGGAAATCTTACGAATCTGCTTGCTCTTCTTCTTCTCTATGTCGATTGACGCTGAATGAGGTGCGTAAATCGATGCGCGTCTCTCCACTTTCGCCCAGCTGGTGTTGTCTGATACAAGATCATGATATTCAATCAGCTCTCCATCGATGGATGGTGTATGGTAACCGCTGATCGATGCTTGAGTATCAAGTTGTTGCCTGAATAGATCTTCATTTCCATTGGCAAGTTCGGACTCGTCTTCTTGGTTAGCATTGATCGATGGCGTAGGGTTGTCGTCGATAGATGTTGATTTCCCGAATTGATGGGAAATTTGGAAAATGCCAGCCTCTTCCAGTGCGGTACCACGGTACTCGATTTGCTCCTCCTCTTTGTAATCTTTGTCGTACTCGAGGTAGGCTGGGGTGTAATTTCCATCTGCATGGCCTGCGTTGCTTGTTTCTGGGGTGAGGTCGTCGATCGATAACAAAGGATGGATGTCGACCGATTGCTGAGCAGCGAACGTGTCGATCGGTGTTGTGGGTTGGGTGTTGATCAATGCTCCATCCTCAGACTCCTCGCTGAACTCATAGTTGCAGAAGCATGTGGCCACAAGTTAAGCATCATTAGATCACTCAATGAGGGTAGTCTTGTTCTTATTCTTAACAGGTTCATAGAAAATGTTTTGATCAATTAGGGATAGATACAACCTGTTTTGCTTCATATCGCAGATGACTCTCACTGTAGCCATAAATGCTCTTCCAAGTAGTAGTGAGGAATTTCAATCAATCTAGATGTCCATCATATGGAAGTCTACTGGGACCAAGGTGGTGTTGATTTGCACTAGAACATCTTTTACTATCCCTCCTGAATTCACTTTTGAGCAGTCTACAAATGTAAAAGAATCGTTGGAGGGTTCCATTTTCAGGTTAAGCTCTTCTGCCATAATTTTTGGCATGATGCTCACTGATGATCCAGTATCACAAATTGCACTCGGGTACTCGTTGCCTTTGATCAAACATGGCACCACAAACTTCCCAGGGTCAATTTTCTTCTTCAGGCACATCCTCTGGTTCATCTTCTATATCTTCTTCTGTCTCCCTCGATTCCCTGAAAAACATCCACAACCTGTTTGTATAGTAAGCTTCATCAAAAAGGATGTCTAAAAGAATTTTGGAGTCTCTTTTAATAAAGTTATCCATCTCTTTTCATTGGCTTCTCTGCGTTGATGTTTGGGGATCTTTTGCTTTCTTTTGGAATGGTCTTCATCTTCTCTATCAAGATCCATGACCTCAGATGTGTCAGTATTTTGTGTTGCAGCGATTTTGGTTGCACGCACAATCAAATTGACATTGATGCTTGGCAGTCGAACCGGTTTTCTCATCTGTCGATCGATGCTAAATGGAGTGCGTTGATCGACGCATCTATCTCTCTGTCGGTCGGCTGTTTCATGCCTATATCGACCAACGTTGGTCGAATAACACGAAGCTACTGATGCTGTAGGAGTTGTTGTCAATCGATGGTCTTTGGCGGGTGTTAATCGACACCAAATTATTAGTAACTTGAAATAAGTAACAAACCTACACTAAATCTTAGAAATTAAATCGAATGGCAATATATTCTCCCCGGCAACGGCGCCAAATTGGATTCGGTGTGTATTTTGTTCTAGCAGGGTAATGAATATCCTAAACAATCTACTGTCAAATTAGCCATAATCTTAACACACTCTATAATACTATTGTCAAAAGAGATCATGTATAGTACTTAGGGATCAAATCCACATAGAGCAAAGACACACAATAGATTTCTTATTTCTACTAGGTGAATATATATATTAGTAATGAATAACCAGATTAAGGAAATATTCCTTGTCAAGAAGTAGGATGCAATATGGAAATATGCTACTAATGCAAATATGGAAATATTCTATATGTAAATATAAATGTAAATATGCTAGATCTAGGGTTTCAAGTTTTATGAATTATAATGGATAGGAGGCATAGAAATGTAAATATTCTAGAACTCAAATGTTAACTATTATGATCCTTTTAACTCCAACTCTCGTATGCGAGCAAAATGAATGACCACCGATCGACGGCTAAGGCATGGTGTCGATCGACGGCTAAGGCATGGTGTCGATCAACGGTGAAATTAGAAGGAAGTATGGGCGAGATTTGATAGGTCCACCAGACTTATTAGACCAGCTCTCGCATGTATCTAACAGCCTAATTCAACAGAATCTATTCTGGTACATAACCTACTCTCGTAGTTGTCAATGTCCTATCATCGAGATCCTAGTTAGCTACTCTAGAATGCAAGCATTAAGCACAACTCAATTGATGGATATTAACTTAACCTAACAGTCCTATTTTTGGGCCAATCCATAGATGCTATCATTCAACCCTAAATCTAATTAGTAACTACTCAAGCATGATCTTTGTCAAAAGAGTTCCAGGAGGACTCTGGAGGAGTCTCTCCTTTCTCTTCTAATACAAAATGAATCTAAAATGCTATGTATATCTTTGTCTCTTCTTTGTCTCTCAAGACATAAATATAAATATAAAAACCTTAAGTCTAGGTCAAAACTCATCCAGGTATTTTCGTCTTTCTGACTTGGGTTTTGATCATCGATCGATGGCAAGTGTGCTACATCGATCGCTATCGAGCTTCGATCATCGTTCGACTTCAAGTGTGTTCCATCGATCGATGGATTCGTCGACTTCCTAGATGATCAACTACAAATTCTTCTCTTCTAAATGCTCCAAAAGCTCCAAGTATCTCATATATCTCCAAAACTTTCCTAGACCTATAAATAGTCCAAAACATAACCTAGACACACATAATAGACTCTAAATAGAGCCTATAACATGGCCTAAAACTGGTAATAAATAGGCTATATCAATCGATGACAACATATTTCAAAGCGCAAGTCAAGATGACGAAAATGCCCTGGACGAGTTTTGACCTAAATTTAGAGTTTTATATTTATGTCTTCAGAAGACAAAGAAGAACAAAAGAAGGGGAGACATAGCATTTTAGTACTATTCATATTGTATTAGGGTTAGGAGAGAAATGAAAGACTCCTTCAAAGTCCTCATGGATCTCCTTTGATTTTTTATCTATTTTATATTTCATATTTATTTCATCTTTGATTTATGTCACAAAGATCATCTTTGAGTAGTTATCAATTAGATTTAGGGTTGAATGATAGCGATCATGAATTCGCTCAAAATAAGATTGTTAGGTTAAGTTAATATCCATCAATTGAATTATGCTTAATGCTTGCATTGTAGAGTAGCTAACTAGGATATTGATGATAGGACATGGACAACTACGATAGTAGGTTTTGTGCCAGAATAGATTATGTTGAACTAGGTTGTTAGGCGCATGCGTGAGCTGGTCTCATAAGTGTAGAGGACATCAAGCCTTAGCCGTCGATATCAGGAGTAACACACTCTATAATACTCTTGCCAAAAGATATCAGGAGTAATACTTAGGGATCAAATCCACAAAGAGCAAATGAATACGATAGATTTCTTATTTCTAACGACTAAGCTAGGTGAATATATATATTGGTAATGAATAATCAAATTAAAGAAATATTCCTTGTCAAGAAGTAGGATGCAATATGGAAATATGCTACTAATGCAAATATATAAATATTCTAGATGTAAATATAAATGTAAATATGCTAGATCTAGGGTTTGAAGCTTAATGATTAATAATGGATATGAGGCACGAAAATGTAAATATTCTAGAACTCAAATCTAAACTATTCTGACCTTTTTAACTCCAACTCTCGTATGCAAGCAAAAGGAACGATCATCGATCGACGGCTAAGGCCTGATGTCGATCGACGGCTAAGGCCTGATGTCGATCGACGGTGAAATTAGAAAGAAGTGTGGGAAAGATTTGATAAGTCCACCAGACTTTGTAGACCAGCTCTCACATGTATCTAACAACCTAGTTCAGCAGAATCTATTCTGACACAGAACCTACTCTTGTAGTTGTCCATGTCCTATCATCAAGATCCTAGTTAGATATTCTATAATGCAAGAATTAAGCACAGCTCAATCGATGCGTTATGTCTGCTGTCGATCGATCGATTTGGAAAACACCGGCCTCTTTCATTGTGATACCACGGTACTCAACTAGCTCCTTCTCTCTATATTCTTCGTCGTACTCGAGGTAGGCTGGGGTGTAATTGCCATATGCATGGTAGGTGTTGGTCGGTTCCCGGGTGAGGCCGTCGATCGATAAAAATGGGTGGGTGTCTACCGATTGCTGAGCAGCAAACGCGTCGATTGGTGCTCCGGGTTGGGTGTTGATCGATGCTCCATCCTCAGACTCTTCGTTGAACTCATAATTAGAGTAGCATGTGGCCACAAGTTCTGTATCATCAGAAAACTTTGTGAGGGCATGTTTATTCTTATGAATTTCATAATTAGTATTAGGATCAATTAAGGAGAGGCATAACCTGTTAATTTTCATGTAGCAGATAGCTCCCACGGTAGCCATGAATGCTCTTCCACGTAGTAGTGAAGAGTTCCAATTTATCTTGATATCCATGACATGGAAGTCTATCGGGACTAGAACATTCTGAATCAGCAGGTGGACATCTCTACAAATACCTCTTGAATCCACTCTGGAGCAATAAACAAAAACGAAAGAAACACTAGAAGGCTCCACTCTTAGGTTCAGCTTTTCTGCCATAGCTCTGGGTATGAGGCTCACTAATGATCATGTGTCGCAGAGGGCATTGGGAAACTTGTGCCCTTTAATCAAACATGGAATCACGAACTTTCCAGGATCATTTTTGTTTTTCAGAATGACCCTCTGGTCTGGAGTTGTCATATTCATGACTTTTGGTAGATGAATACATTTTGTTGTGGGAAACCATCAATCAATTCTACAGTCTCTACGTCGAGCGATGGTTGAGGGTTTTCCCCGATACTGCTAACTCTATGGGTGTCATCGATCGATGCACCTTGACCTGTGTCGATCGATGGCTGTGCAACCTGTCGAACGAATTCGAATTTTCCACACGGGAATCCCTCTCTTAACTTCTACCCAAAAATCATTATCAGTCAATGCGTTAACATGGTGACTATGTTCAGCCTATATGTTCTCCTTGATCATACTCTCATGTCTCCTAATAATTTCACTTGTCTACATCACCTGATTCTCTAGCTTCTTCACATGAGAGTTGAGATTTTCAAACTTGGTGTTGAGGTTGAGGTACATGCCATCTATCTTTCCATTGAAATCTAATGTCATCTTCTGTTGTACCTCTAAAACTCTGTTAACCATTGCTTCAATCTTGCTTCCTTGAGCTTCGGAAGGAGGGTTCTGGTAGTAGGAAGACTCCTAAGTTTTGTTGCTGTTGAAGGGTCTTTGCTGTGAAGTCTGATTAAAGTTACTTCTTTGACCATTCCCATAGGTGTTCTTGTTGAAACCTTGATTCCCTTGTCTTTGGAAACCATTATCATCAACGTAGTTCACATCCTCTTCAACCTCATCATCTCCTGACTCTATTGTTTCCACTTCTGCAAAGGTGACCTGTTTTTGGAGAATTTCTGAAAACTATCCAGTTTTGCCTTGACTTCTTCAATATGCTCTTTGCTCATTGTTAGAGTTGATTTCTTCCTCTCAAAGTGTGTGTTCTTGGTACTGATACTGGACGCCAGATTCTCAATCAACCTTATAGCCTCTTCAGGACTCATGTGCTGAAATTTCTTTCACTGGCTGTGTCCACAGCCATCTGGTACTGTAGTCCAATACCTCTAAATAAAGTACTGAGAAGTTGCACTTCGTTACACTCATGATGTGGACAATCTCTCTAGTATGATTTGAATCTGATCCAGAAATTTCTGAAGGATTCTGAAGGGTCTTGTGAAATGGTAGTAATCTTGCTCCTCAGGTCTTCTGCTCTTGCGGTATCAAAGAAGTTGCACAAGAAAGCATTCTTGATGTCAGTCCAGAATGTTAGGGATCATGGTGATAACTGCTTGAGCCAATATGAAGCTTCTCTAACAAGTGAGTACTTGAAGAGCTTACAAAAAGATAGTCCTCATGGACTCTATTGGGTTTAATGGTAGCCACTAGATCCTCAAATCACTCCAGATGATCCATAGGGTGCTCATGTCGCAGCCCATGGTAGGGTGTATGTACTACAAGTCCGAAAAAGGCGAGATTGATTTCAAAATCGTGTCTCTGAAAAGCTGGAGGACGAATGGCGGATTTGTTGGCGTAGTCTTGACTGTTGTAGTCAGCCAGTGTTCTCTGAGCAGCTTGGGCATTAGCTTCAGGTTGAGCTTCTGCAGCGTATGCTTCTGCTTCTGCATCAGGGATTATAGTCCCCTGATCGTCTATCTTCTGACATGCTGCATTACAGAGGTGACCGTCAGGGTCACACATGTCTCCGTTCTCATCCCTAATCAGTATCAATGTCGCAACCATCTGAACTCGTTTGTGTCAGTCGATCGATGCTGGTTGGTTGACGTCGATCAATGTTAAATGGTCAGCGTCGGTCGATGGATGTAGGTTGATGTCGGTCAATGCTGAGTGATCAATGTCGGTCGACTGTAGAGTTCGGATGATGGTCGATATGGTCTGTAAAGATGTGTCGGTCGACGCAGTTCTAGTTCTGTTGATCGATGCTTGTCGTCTTTCTCTACGGATCGAGCGTTCAATTCTGTCAGGGTCAGAGGGTGATATCAGTTCTTCTCCTTTGTTGCTTCTAGTGCTTCTTTGCATGTACCAGAAAACAAGGGAAAGAAAAATTATTAGTAACTTAAAAATCAGTAACAAACCTAGACTAAATCCTAGAAATTAAATCTAATAGCGATCTATGCTCCCCGGCAGCGGCGCCAAATTTGACGTAGTGTGTATTTTGTTCTAGCAGGGTAATAAACAATCAACTGTCAAATTAACCCTAATCTTAACACACTGAATAATACTCTTGCCAAAAGAGATATGGTGTAGTACTTAGGGATCAAATCCAGAGAGAGCAAAGGCACACAATAGATTTCTTATGTTTAAAGACTAAGGTAGGTGAAAATATATATTGGTAATAAATAATCAGATTAAGGAAATATTCCTTGTCAAGAAGTAGGATGCAATATAGAAATATGCTACTAATGCAAATATGGAAATATTCTAGATGTAAATATAAATGTAAATATGCTAGATCTAGGGTTTCAAGCTTAATGAATTATAATGGATAAGAGGCACAAAAATGTAATTATTTTAGAACTCAAATGTTAAATATTCTGACCCTTTTAACTCCAACTCTAGTATGCGAGCAAAAGGAACGACCATCGATCGACGACAAAGGCCTGATATCGATCGACGGTGCACCAGACTTGATAAGTCCACCAGACTTATTAGACCAGCTCCCGCATGTATCGAACAGCCTAGTTCAGCATAATCTATTCTGGCATATAACCTACTCTCGTAGTTGTCCATGTCCTATCATCGAGATCCTAGTTAGCTACTCTAGAATGCAAACATTAAGCACAACTCAATTGATGGATATTAACTTAACCTAACAATCCTATTTTTTAGCTAATCCATAGTTGTTATCATTCAAACCTAAATCTAATTAGTAACTACTCTGATCTTTATCACATAAATCATAGATAAATATAATATATATGAAATAAAATATAAAAAAACAAAGGAGTTCTAGGAGGACTCTAAAGGAGTCTCTTTCTTTCTCTCTTAATACAAAATAAAACTATAATGCTTTGTAAAACTTCTGTCTAACTGTTGTCTCGTGCTTATGTTCTTTGTCTTTTTCAAGACATAAATATAAAAACCCTAAGTCTAGGTCAAAACTCGTTTAGGGTATTTTCATCTTTCTAACTTGTACTTTAATCATCGATCAATGGCAAATGTATTGTATCGATCGCTCTCGAGCTTCGATCATCGGTCGATGCCATGTGTGTTCCAACAATAGATGGCTTCGTTGACTCCCTAGATGATCAGCTACAGATTCTTCTCTTCTAAATGCTCCAACAGCTCTAAGTATCTCATATATCTCCAAAACGTTCATGGACCTGTAAATACTCTAGAACATAGCCTAGACACACATAATAGACTCTAAATAAAGCCTATAAAATGGCCTAAAACTGGTACTAAATAGGCTATATCAGCAGGGAACAAGCACCATCACCCATCCTGCCTTAGGGCGGGGTACGAACCATCGCCATTCACCCCGCCCTAGGGCGGGGCACATACCTCATCCAATCAAACCCGCCCTAAGGCGGGGTGCACCTCATCCGACCACCCATCTCTAGGGCGGGGCACGCCTTGTCACAACCACCCCGCCCTAGGGCGGGGATGTCCAGGACCAAGCATCCCGCCCTAGGGCGGGGACGAATCAGGGGACGATCCATGGATCTGTCCATCCCATCCTAGGGCGCGGATATTTCACAACCCAAAGTCAAGCTTTCCCATCCAATCCATGTATAACACTCAAAGTCCTGATCACATGGATTTTTGTTTCGTCTTGATCGTACTTGTCATTAGATTTTTACGATAAAAACCGCAAGACTCGTCTTTCGTAAATATCTAAGTTCAAATGTTTGTAAAAAAATAAAATCGTTTAACAACACCAATGTCGTGACTAATCATCCATTTTCTTTTATCTTGGTGGAAATGGTAGCTAGCCTCATACGAATGGACGTTTTCTCTGAAAGAAATTGTAAAAAATGGCTAAATCATAAAACGGCCCTTAAAGGGTCCAATCATGATAAAGGCCCACTTAAAAAATGCATGACGAGAAAGAGGCCCACTCGTTATGACGGTCTACTTGTTTTTCGAAAAGATAAAAGAAAAAAGAGATAAACGTCTAGTTTCCGGATAAGCATGAAGATCGAGAAGAAAAAAAGAAAATTTCTGCAAAAGATAAACTCGGATCAGGGGCATTACGGAAAGATGCCACCAACTTTGGATGACTATATAAACAAGACTCAAGACTTCTTTCAAGACACACATTTTTCTCTGCAAACAAGCACTTAGAGCAACTTATGCATTATTTCATTTTTAGCGACCTGCGACTCAACTACGTTTTTTCGTTTTCAGTTACTAAAACTAGGAATCTCGCCGGCAGCTCTTGTAGCCGAAGGTAGGATCTTGTTGTATTTGCTTTCTGCAAATTTGGAATAAGATCTTCTTTGCTCTCCTTTTTTCTTTTTATGATTTACTGTTTATTGCATGTGTTATATTGTTTGGTTGCTTGAACGTTTGGTTTACCAGAAATTCAGGACCTCAGGGAAAGCTAAAGTTTCCTAACAATCCTTATTTGACAGAAACCGACGGTGCGAATTTCGGTTGCCACATATAGAACCAGGAATGTAAAAGTAGAGATATGGGAGTGCATTGTCCATGTGGACTTTCATGTCGTGGATCAAATCTGCTGGAAATCTTATCTTCTTTCAGGAAGAGCCTTTATGGCTACAGTGGGGCCAATTTGTGATCTGCATAAGATATACCATGGTTTTTACCATTTTTAGACCATGGTATAACTACCATTTAGAGTCTATTATATGTGCTTGGAGTCTGGTTAGAGTCTTTCAGGTTCATGTAAGTTTAAGATAAATTTGGAGATTTTGGAGCTATTTGAGGTGCATAACTGTGCATATACGTCAGAAATTTAGCTATGGATGGATGACTTACCATGGTCACATTGAGCTAATACTTTGATATAAGATAGAGCTTTGAAATAATTTTCAATTCCACCGATTTGAGGTCAATCAAGATCCTAGATTAAAAGTTATGCTTGTTTTACTCAAAAGGGATATGTTTAACTCGCGAGAGGAAGTTGTCAAAGAATTGAAAAATGTCCAACGACACTCAAAAATTGATGATCGACACTCCCCCAATTTTCGGAGGACAAGTTTTAATGAAAGTCCAGGAATTACATTTTTGGCCCAATTTTTTTTCTTATTTACAGAAGACCCTAGAACGTGTTGAACTCTTACATAATGATTTCTAAAGCCTATATTGATGAATGCCTCTTTCTTTTTGGGTTTTCTTTTATTCTTTGTTTTAGGTTTGGAGAAAAAATCAACTCTTCTTCAGATATTGGTTGGAACTACTTGGGTTTGTTATTGATTACTATTATGTATATTCAGACCATGCTTTGTGTTTTTACTTTCATGTCTGAGTAATTATCCTGTTAGGCTTAGGAATTCCAAGAGTTTAATGTCAAATCAATAATCAATTTGGAGTACTAGCGTTATTCATAGATTTCTACACCAAAGTGTCTTTTAATACTATGATCTAAACTAGTTGGAATAGCACGAGCGTGTGACTGATTATCTGAACCTAGAATCATAGAGCAATTGAGAGGCACGAGAGTGCAATCTATTAATGGAACCCGAACGCTGAGTTGATTAGATACTTAGGCGAATATGAGAGTTGGTGTAGAATTTAGTTGAACATTATCTATTTGAGCGTTAATGCTTGTCTAAAAAAGTATTATTCGACACTATATAGTATTGATCGACACTCTTCCTGGTTCGCATGCGAGAGATAGAACATAGTATTTAGACATTTTATTACACTCGCATCAAGAGTCGGATATCTTATTTATTGAATTCAAGTTATAGAATTGAACCTATAAAATCCTTAGCATCCTTGATTGTAGTTTTGAATCTCTTGATCGATAAATTTCTTGATCTAGCGCTTCCTTCTTATCGCTTACAACCTTTCTATCTATTTATTGTTTTGTTTACTGTTTTCTATTATTGGTCTAGCTTAATCTATTATTGATTTAGCTTAGTCTGAAATTGATAGTCTATTGTGTGAAATATCGAGTCTATGTAGATATTTTTCTCAATTACTACATCGAACCTCTTATTTGAGAAACTGTGTAAAAGTTAATTGGAACTTATCAAAGGCCAATCAAACCGATACAAAAGTTTCAAGATATGGAATGAATCATTTTACAAAGGAAGGATAAACGAGGTCGTCGATGCCGCATATACCACCTTCCAATTCCGTAGCGTTTCCTTCTTCTTCCGCTTGTTTGACTAAGCTTACAGACCATAAATTTCTCTTTTCTAAGCTAATGTTTGGTTCAATATGAGGCTTGTTTGATTATACTTTCTCAAACTTCAAAACTGTAAAACCACCATACTATGTATGTATGTTGATGTCTTTTTAATTTGAATTCTTTTTCCATAAAACATTAACTACAAATTTATTTTGTATATATCAATTTTTATATTAAAAACAAGTGTAATAAACATTAAATCAATCTGTATCAAAACTTATATGAATGAGCTATTTTTTATTTAGGATCTGAATGGCAACAATCAGGACAACTAAATATAAATGTGATGCAGTTTTAATAAAGAGAAATTCCCTTAGATAGCCTTTTTTAGTTTGTTCTTCACAAAAATAGTTCTTAAGGAATGAAATGACCAAAATATTTTTTTTTAGAAGCTAAATTTTTTATTTATATGCATTTATACCTCTAGGGTTAACTAATTTAGACTTTAAGGTTTAGAGTTAAGGGGTGGGTTTGGGGATAGGGTTTCAAATTTCAAAAAAAAAAAATTGAATTTTTTTTTAAAAAATGCTATTTTGGTCATTTTATTTTTGTAGGGCTGTTTTGTGACAAAAACTTAAAAAAGACTATTTAAAAGAATTTCTCTTTTAATAATAATAAAAATATATAAAATCTATAAATATATAGGTAGATATAAATACTTTTGTTATTATTAAATGTAATATGATGGTGTTTGTAAATATTTAGAGCTTTAAAGTCAACAAACTAAGGTATCATTTGAGTCATGTTTGAACGACTCTGGTCGACAGGGTCTCTGACTGATCATTTTGAAATCTGGTGATATGACTAGGATCGGAATCCTAGAACTGCTTTAGTGAAATTTGTTATGTTTATTCTTTTGAGTGTTATTTTACCTTTTTGTTTTACTTTCCAAGAAGCCGGCACTAAAGTTTTATAACCAACACCGTCCATTTTGCTAAAGGATATTTAAATCAAATCCGATTTTTCCTGCTTTTATTGCAGTGTTTTTTTGTATATTTATATTTTATTGTAGTTATCTTTTTATCACTTACAAATATAGATTCTCTTGGATTTTGACAATGAAAACTTTGTTTTTGCTAAAACAAGAACTTTGTTTTCCCAGATAATTTTTTTTTTCCGGGGAAACTTTACATGCAAAAAGAAATTTACAATCAAAGTTCTTTTTTCCCTACTCGATATTAACGTAAGTTGATAATTTGGAAAATGACTTGTGGGGTCGAGTTTATTGGCCAAATGTTTTCACGTCTCTATGAATTTGAGAAACTATATCATATTCCTACAGTTTGTAAAAAATATGAACCTTCCACGTATATTATAAGAGCTAGTGAAGTAGACATGCCACTAAATAAAGTAAGAAGAAAAATCGTTCGGTCAAATTCTACTATACCATGTTTTGCATTGTTAAACCTACTTTATATATTGCTTTACCGACATCGCCAATTAATCTCTTTCTGGTATATAGATTCTGACGTGAGATTGATATCCCACACCCGAAATTTATCGGATAGTGTCTTCGATTCAGAAGATAAATTAAAATTAATGGTCTTGTCATCTTGTCTTCAAAATAAACACAGCCACGTTGCAAAAAAAAAAAAAAAAGATCATCACAACTTTAGGTACTCAAAGAATACAGAATATATGGGGACAAGAGTTATTCCAGTTGATGAATACAAAACATTTATTTTGCTAATGTGGCAATCATATAACTTAGGAACAATCTTCAAATCTCATTTAAGAATCCAGAAAAAAACTGTTTGACTTTGATCTCTGTATATTAAAAAGAAAAAGCTAAAACCATGAATATTTCAAAATTGTATTCTTCCTTTCGAAGGTAAGTTCCTGCTAATATCGATACATATATTGTATTATGTCACTTGGAAGTAGGCTCCTATTAATATTTCATGATGATGCACTTTGATTTCTGCAGCAAAGCCACTATCATACTTTTTCTCGTGCTGATGTGATTTCGATCCTGACAAAAGTTAGGTAATCGTTAGTATTATTGATAGGTTTTTGTTTAATTTACATGGGATGAAGATTCAAGCGCTAGTTTTACTGCCTTCCACGTCTGGATAAGCAGAAATTTTAGGATGTTCCAATTCGAATTTTGCACAATTTGCTTCTTGTATAAACTCTAGGTTTGTTTACAATACTTTATAAGTGTACATCATGCTTCCTGCATTTTGGTTTAGCACGTAGGACGAAAAAGTCTCCGGGTAAATTTTTTTTAGGTTAAGCTTTCTTTCCCGACTTAGTTTTCCGTCCTAAATCCAAATCTGAGATTATTATTTTTTATTTCTGGCTTGATTGTCCTAGAACCCATGTGTTGTCTAGGATACCCGAAAAAACCGACGTGATTGTATAGTGTCTTTATCTTATTCTAAAAGACAAAGGTGAGCTGTGGTTATGCTTGTTTTTTTTACTGCAAAGCAAGTATGAGATATTGTAATGTTGCTTGATGGTCATTGTTTTGGTTTGTTGATTGGTCATGCTTGATATGATATGCTATAATGTTATATTGATGGTAGCTTTACTAAGTGGTTAGTTAAGTGAACGAACATGTCATGTTTTAGTATTGTTAATTGAAACTAGAGAATACTACCATATTGAGATATTGTTGTGATGGTCTGGAATCTTTGGATTTATTATGATAGTCGTGGTTTACATTGATGGTCATGATTGATAATGAATGCTTATGCATGATTGTTTCTCGACCATTTGGTCGAGGTTGATAATGTTAGAATGGTTATCATATGCACGAGTATTATCATTTGAAAATAGATAATACTATTATTATGCATTTATTGAAGGGTGCGGAAAGTGTTGTTACTGTCATTTGACAACCCATTGGTATGGAAGAATGGAAGAACGAGATTGCAGCCTAGGGCCGTGCCGTGAATGACGATGTACGATCCGGGCGTGCTGTTTCTTAGACGCAGTCGGATATATGTAGACCATCGTTCATGTAGCCTTTGTGGCTATGATTTGTTTGAGTGTGTTGGGGAATGTGAGTAAAATATATGCATAAAGTATATACGAGTATGCATTAAATTTGGTTGTTGCATTTGTTGATGATGTCTTGCGTGATGATTATTATTTTGGGTTTGGGGAATTTATCATACGCTTAGGGAAACTCATCTCACTTAGAAAATTAGTTGCTCACAACTCCATTTGTTTTGCAGATAAGTTGTAAAGTGCCCCTTTGGATGGGAGGAGCTTAAGTAAGGATGTTATAGATTATCTGCTTTTTTGTAAAACAAGTAGGTGTGTAATATGTATGATAATGTTTTTATTTTCTGGCCGGATCTATAGATAATGTTTTTTTTTGTACTTGAAACATATGTATTATATGAATAAAACGAATTTGTGAAATTTTGGGTTGCCATGTGGTACTAGTCCTTGTCCGGATGAACTAATTGTTATACATATCTCGGGTTGAAAAGCCTCGGGCTATGTCTTACAGGATATGTGTCCTTAGGCAATCCTCCTGAGGTGTCCGGGTTTGCTTTGGGAACCTCAGGTTAAGCGCTTACATACACATTGTAGCATCTTCGTATTCCTTTGAGTTTCTAGTGATTGGCTGTGCATGTTTTTGTTTGATTGTTACATAGCTGATCAAGTCAACTTTGACTTAGACCAGTTCAGAGGTGTTACATAAGTACAATAATAACAAGCAGTAAGAACAATCCTTATTTAGGAAACAATGATTTCCCGAGCAGATCTATCAATCATTAGTTCATCAAAACCTTCAAAAAGACCTAGATCTAACAAATAAATTACTCAGACATGATATAAAATACACAAATCATAGTCTGCAATTATTGCATAAATATTGAAGGTAAGAACTACAGGAGTTCCAATCAATCTCTGAAGGATTATGATCTTCTCTCCAAAACCGTATCTCTAAAATAAAGCTTAGCCTAAACAGTGGATGTAAAATAGATATAAATAGGTTTAACAGGTCTATGGACTTCCTTATAAATAAGGAAACTTCTGGGAAAAATGTAATGCTTGAAAGTCATGCTGGCTTCGTCAATCTGCACCAGCGTCAATTGACGCCATGGAAGAGTCGGTCGACGCTCACATTAAGTCGCGATTTTCACTTATGCAGAGCTACGGTAAATCTTCTTTTAAGTTCCATTTTTCTCCATATTCTCCAATGTACTCCAAAGCGCACATAAACCTGTAAATGACCTAAAATATACTCGAAATACAACGTAAATACTTTAAATATATGACCTAAAAGTGGTTAATTATGGGACCTATCAATGGGCAAGTGGCTTAAAACGGTTCCTTAACTTGAGTGGATATGTATAACCTGGTGAATGAATAACAATTCCTGATCTGATATAGGGTGCATGGCCTGGATCAGAAAGTATACTCATCGGTATGCCTCGTGGGTATGATGTCATGGCCTAAACCAATGTAGATAGACTCACATACATGCTTTAGTGGGCATGTGTTTGGTCTAAGTGATGATGATCGCATGGATTTGGTTGTTATCATGTAAATGACACTAAGTCTTCATGATTCAGGCTTTTTTCGATTTTGATGGCCTGCACATGGGTGTAACTTGATTGTGGGTGGAACCACTGTGATTGCTCATTGAGGTATTATGCAGAAGTTTATTACCAAGCAAACCAACTTGCAGGAGCAGCTAAATACCTAGATGCATGACTACTTTGTCGTGTGAGATCAAACTGAGCATGCAAGACTTTTTTCTCCTGCTTTCTAAAGATAAGATGTTTCTCCCATGGTGAATATTAGTCTGAATCGGTCAAATTTTTTATAGGGAGGTCAGGAGCATGTACATAGTGGATGATGCTCCAGATCTTGTCCATGATGTTTGTGCTGGTCCTGCTTTTGCCCCCGCTTCTTCTGATTCTAGTTGATCATGCCGGCCTCAACTTCTTTCTCCCATGATTTTCCATGTTTAAGACTTTCTTTCTCGATCTTGCCCTTCGTGTGTCGTAGCTACGCTCGGCCTTACTTCAAACCATGCCTTCATCCTTTAATTTTTTGAGGATTCTCTAGCTTTACGAATCGAGTAAAAAAGGATGGGTCAAGACCCAAGAGAGCATACTGGCGAGGTCAAGGGTCATGAGGAGGAGGAGATTATTAAGACCTTGAGGCAAAAATTGATGATCCTTATGCTTGATTCCGTTTGTCTTCCTTAGGCCTCTTTTGTCTCTTATTATTAAGAATGTGATCTTTGTTGAACTAGTAATAAGTAATAGTTTGCTTTCATTTGATATAATGTTTGTTCCTCTTATTCCGATTCACATGTTTTCTGCCGCTTGAGGTTTTGATGTTATAGCTTCTTGACTTGTCTCAGGGTTGTTTGTTGACCTTTGGCGGGGGGACCTTAAGCATGTATGATTGTTGAGTTTTGCCTGATTTGTCTTAGCTATGTGCAAGAAATAAGAAAATACTTCCTTCTTTTCCATAGAGTAGTATGTGATGACATGGATCTTGTAATACATGTTGGTTTTCTACCTAGAGTTAATCACATGGATGTATTGTCATGATATCTGAAGATAATATGATCGATTATTGACGTCAAGTTAACAGTGGTTGTTGTAATACTTTAGATTCAATCCAGAGGACCAATTCAACTTAGCTAAAATGAGATGGGGTTTTGATTTGGTTGGTAATTTGTGAAACAATTTAATCGGTATAAGGTAAATGCAGAACAATTAAAGAGAAGCCGATCCAGGGTGATGATTCAAGTGGACCAATCGCAAACCAAACAACTATTCAGGTTCAATCAGCACCAGTCTCAAACGCGGATCTCAAGATTAAACCAACATACTTTCGTGTAGTTGCTCCTTTCACCGATCAGCCCGAGCTCCTATGATGTCGCTTGGTCTGAGATCTGATGATGAACCTGATTGAACAAGTCTGATCTGTTCGCGATGCACCCTAGCATCTACTATCGCATGGCTAGGGATATAATGCTTAATCAAGCAAGATCTAGCAACTTATGACACTTTTGATGCGTAAGTTAAACCTTAAATCATATGCTATGTGATCAGATTAGCATAAGCATTAAACACTGCATGAATGAAGACAATCAAACTAGTAACCTATTTTTGTTTAGCTTGCGATCTACACTCTAACACCCTAGATCAGCTAGACGACAACTCGACCATCATGCAAGAACACACAGAGATAGAGATATTAAGAAACATGGAATACGATTGAATAAACTAAAAGAGGGTTCATGAGTTCTTCTCCAACGAGAGAGAGTGGATCCTTCTCCCTTACAAGATAGCTAAAATCGTCAAGTACAAAGTTCTCCCAAAATGAGTTTCTTGCATAAAAACTAACATGTCCCAAAATGATAGATAGGCGTCACTTTTATATGGAGGCGCCAAAATGTGAGAAAGGAGAATAGGGTATCTAGGGTAAATCTTGAAAGTTTCCTTATCATCGGGAACAATCTCCAGGCTTTCTCCTTATGGGATTAACCGTCGAACCACTCCCCTTGATTGTTCGGCGATGGGAACAACTCGATTATGACATCTTTCTTCATGCACCTTCCCTCAACTATGCAACCTACTCCATACCTGAAATGACTCATAAAGGACTAGACTGACTTGATAAAACGTTGGAAAATGGTGAGAACACATATTTACAATAGTTCTTAAAACACCATATATCAATTCCCCCAGACTTAGATCTTTGTTTGTCCTCAAACAATGGCAAATATCAATAACAAGAAGAAAGGTTTGAAAGTGTTGGAACTCTCCTTTTCTCAGCAGTCATACCTTAACCACGAATCTCTGAACCATACAAGTAGTTTTAACTAGGACAACACATTTTCACCAGAACCCCACTGACTTCTGTTCAACAATCTGCTCCATACTCTACATCACAAACATGAAAAAGAAACACTTTAGAGACAAAACTCCCTATATTCAATTAAGAGTGGTGTGAGCTTCTCGTCATAGGCACTATTCAGGGTAGATGGTTCTTGGTATTAAACAGGCAGTTTGATGGTGGAGGTAAGAGGTCTTGGGCTACCATTTCTTTGTAGAGGGATGCAGGATATCGCACAAAATAGCAAGAGAGGTTAGATCCATAGATGTCCACAGAGTCTACTCGTTTTTGCTCGTATGGAGCGACTGCTCTGATTGTCCTGCTCTCTATCATTTGATTTGGTACCAACCCCTCCTGCTCTGCCTTCCCAATGGCTCATGTTTTTGGTTTCTTCTCTTTCTCCACCATCATGATCTCGTCGAAGTGACTAAAGACAAGTACACTTTTTTAGGTATGTATAGATGACGAGATCAAGGATGGTGAGGTGACGGAGAAATAGGTAATACATGATGTAATGAGATGCCATTAGTGGTTATACATGTTCAACTTAGGTTTCCACTTTCAGAGACTGCTTAGGAGCAGCTGCTACTTCATAAATATCAATCACATTGACTTGCTCTCTTTATCTAACTGGATTATTGCAGCAGTAACGAGTAAGAGGCTGCGTTGATCATTTCATCTCCGATCTTTCTGCACATATCTGCATGTATGATACTGAAAAATAGATGCATGAAGGTGGAACAAAAAGGTTTAAGTACACGGTGTGATAGAACCCAGGACCTGGACCAGGACGTGGAGCAGACTCAGCAAGGTGACCAGGACGATCAGATCAGTCCAACTGAGGTTCAGCCAGTCAGCCGTACCAGATCAACGGACAGAGCCGTGTACCGGATCGACCCGCGTGCACCCGGACGCGACCTAAGGATGGATCCACGACCTGATGACCGAATCAGCCAACCCAC